>CM049862.1:1312966-1417966 GCA_027422415.1 Schizothorax lantsangensis
AGATCATGTGACACTGAAGACTGGAGTAATGATGCTGAGAATTCAGCGCTGCGTCACAGAAATAAATTATATTTTAAAGTATATTAAAATAGGAAACCAATATTAGAAATTGCAATAAGATTTCACAATATTACTGTTTTTTCTGTATTTTTGATCAGATAACTACAGCCTTGATGAGCAGAAGAGACTCCATTAAAAACATTAAAAATTACTGATCCCAAACTTTTAAACCGCAGTGTATATATATATATTGAGAATAATATAAGCATTTTCAGACTTTTGGACCCCTAACAAAATACATGAAAGTACACTTTTTGTTTAGGAATGGTATCATGCTGCAGAGACGCCTTGGTTGTGGAGGTAAGTCACTAAAGATAATGATCTGTACAGGCAAAATCATTTATCTTATGATGCTGATGAACCTTGTTCTTAAACCATGATGAGAGTCTTAAGAACAAATCCTTGTGCAGGAGAATGTGTCTGCAGAGATGGAGCTTCTGCAATGTTTCCCAGCTCCTCTCGGACACGGGAACACACTCGTGGAAGGCTTATTACCTGCGGCGCTCTCACCTGGAGATGAAGATGAAAACAGGCAGGTCATGTGCGGACTACACCTGCAACAGCCTCCGAGGACATAAAGGCAAGAGACCTCATCCTCAAGAGCTCAGCAAACATATACACCGCGTGCAGAATTATTATGCACCTTGATATTCTGATCATGTTTTTTCCTAAGCACATTTGACCAATTCCAAACCACATCAATCTTAATAACCACTATTAATTTTGATTTATACATGTTATATAATTGTCCATGAAGGCTGGAAGTGAAAAACACTATATTGAGGTGTGCAGAATTATTATCTTTTACAGATAAAATGAGCCAAAAAAGAGATTTAGCTCAGACTGAAAAGTCAAAAATTATTAAAAACTAATTATAAAAACTAATGCAATACAGAATTTGCAAAGTTAAGACATAACCATTGGCCAGTGAAATGCTCATTAGGTCAGAAAAAACATGTGGAGAAGAAAAGACACGTTAACTGCAAAATAATTAAGAAATAATTGTATTGTGTCTTTTCTTTTATTGCATTAGTTTTGAATATTTCTCATAGGGATTGAATAATTATTTGACTTTTCAGAGTTAAATCTCTTTTTTGGCTCATTTTATCTGTAAAAGATAATAATTCTGCACACCTCAATATAAAAAGTGTTTCGCTTCCAGCCTTCATGGACAATTATATATCACTTGTAAATGCTTAAATACAAAATTAATAGTAGTTATTATGATTAATGTGGTTTGGAATTGGTAAAATGTGCTTGGAAAAAAATATGATCAGAATATCAACATGCATAATAATGATGCACGTACTGTAGCTGTAACGCTGGTATTAATAACATCAGCAGCTGTTTTAGATTCTGCTCAGCTGATTCAGTCTTTATGAGTCTCTCTGTGGTTGCTCAGGCAGGGTTGTTGGTTTTGCATACCTGGTTGGAAACGACGGCTGCGCAGATGTTTGGAAGCAGACTCCAGTGGTGTGCAGTGCATCTACAGACGGCACAGTCAAAGCATGGGACATTCACAAGGTACCACAGGCTTGCTTCTGCATGTGGCAGAGACCTCATGAAAGTGTGCTGGATCTCAATTTTCACCCCGAAATCACAGGAAAGATTCATCATGTCATTTATATTCCATGCAGGGTGTTAATGTTTGGTCCAGCCCTGCTCAGAGCCCCATGCAGGACATCACAGTTGACCCGGGACAGTCTGTTGTTGTCACTTCTGACACCACAGGAGCAATCAAAACCTGGAAGGGTGCGACTGGAGAGGAGGTGTCCTGCTTCCAGTCTGGATTCTCTAAGACCACACTGCTCTCATTCAACAACAAACACAGCTCTTTCCTCGTGGTACGCTATCATGTACACTAACACTCAAACGTTTTGGACAGTAAGATCTTTAATGTTTTTAAAGAAGTCTCTTCTGCTCAGCAAGCCTGCATTTATTTGATCCAAAGTACAGCAAAAGCAGTAATATTGTGAAATATTTTTACTATTTAAAATAACTGCAATCAATTGCATTTTAAAACACATATTTAAATAGAAAACAGTTATCAAAGCTGTATTTTCAGCATCATTACTCCAGTCTTCAGTGTCACATGACCTTCAGAAATCATAATAATATACTGATTTGCTGCTCAAGAAACATTTCTATTATTATTATTAGTATCAATATTTAAAACAGTTGAGTACATTTTTTTTTCAGGATTCTTAGATGAATATTAAGATCCAAAGATCAGCATTTATCTGAAATAAAAAGCTTTTGTAACATTATACTCTATACCATTCAAAAGCCTGGAGTCAGTAATATTTTTTTTGGAGGGGGGATTATAGAAATAAATACTTTTATTTAGCAAGAATGCTTTAAATTGATCAAAAGTGATGATAAAGACATTTATAATGTTACAAAATATTTCTATTTCAGATAAATGCTGTTCTTCTGAACTTTCTATTCATCAAAGAAAACCAGCTACTCAGCTGTTTTCAATATAATAATAATAATAATAATAAATGTTTTCTGAGCAGCAAATGAGAATATTAGAATGATTTCTGAAGGATCATGTGACACTGAAGACTGGAGTAATGATGCAAAAAATTCATCTTTGAAATCATGGGAATAAATTGCATTTTTAAATATATTCAAATAGAAAGCAGTTATTTTAAATAGTAAAAATATTTCACAATATTACTATTTTAGATCAAATAAATGCAGGCTTGCTGAGCAGAAGAGACGTCTTTAAAAACATTAAAGATCTTACTGTTTGTCTGGTAGTGTATAAACAGACGTCTTTGCTCGATGTGAAGTCACTCAGTGAATGTGTAGCATGTGCTGCAGGTCTAAGTGCAAATCTTGTATTTTTAGGTGGGATCTGTTCTAGGGTCTCTGGTGGTCTTGACTTGCCCTGCGCTGTCTGAAGTCTCGAGGCACGTGGTGTGCGACTCCTTCAGTTTAAACCTCCTCCGCTCATCACCAGATAAAAAATGGATACTCGCTGCCTCCAAGGAAAATTTTGACTTGAGCCCAAAGGTAAGACAAACGCTCCCAAAACTGATTTCAGTCCATTTCAATGTGTGAATAGATGTGAAACTATAGGAAATAAAACAATATAAACCTTTCAAACAGAGCTACCATGTGATGTATAGTTCTGCAGAAACTACAAGTACTGTGTGTAATTGCAGCTTCATTTCTCAAAAATGGTTTAATAGTCAAATTCTCAGTGGAAGAAAGTACACTATTCATCACAGTCACTGTGATTGAGATACTTTGGATATGAATATGTGTGTGGAATATTTTGTGATAACCTCCAAAGCATCTATATTTAATTAAATTTTTATTTGATTTTGCAGTCATTTGCAGCGCTGTGCAGTTAATATTCACTTTAAAAAGTGACATTTGATTTAGTATCTTTGGCCTTTTTCCCATTTTCAAGAAATATTTAGCTTCAAATCACGTTTTACTGTAGTGTGTCATGTCAGAGCTCATTGGTTTGGTTCAAGGGTTAAAACTGTACGTCTGTGGAGAAACTGAATGGTAGAAATACTATGCTGTAATATCATGAACAGTCTATAAACAGTTATTACTGCTGTGCTCTCTTGAACAGTGTATTTTTGTAGATTTCTGCAGAAAATAATGTTGCTCTGTGACCAACAAAAATATAGTTTTCTTAAGCGTTTTGTTCATCACAATGATCTTCACAAATAAACACAACGTTTATGAATTTTGAAGCCTAAATACAGTTGCCATAATTAAAGAGATATAAACAAGTAGACTATAAACTATATAAAAACAAATATAGACTATGAACAAACTACACCATGGTCACATGACTTTAACATCACCATCATTAAGCTTTGACAGCTGTTTTTAAAATAAATAAATACATTTTAATAATCCTGAAAGTTTGATTGGTTTGCAGGAGCATGATTTTAAACACAATGAGGCTGTGAAAGTGACTAGTTAGTAGATGAGTTTATCTGTACGGTGTGATGATGTTTAACCCTTGTGCGTCAATTAAAAACAGTTACACAGGTTCATAGAGGACAAAAATATCCATGTCCAAAAACTGTCATACAAATTTGAGAGCTTGAGAGTACAGACTTAAGTTTGCTCTCATTTTAAAGAAGACCCTTGACAGATTATTGTTGAAGTTAAAAACGTTGTAAAAAAAAAAAAAAAAGTTATAGAGGTTTAAGGTTATGAAAATGATTTATGAGCAATTTTTTTATATAAAATATATATTTTATAAAACATGTTGAACACAAAAATTGCTTGAAAATCAAAGCCATAAATCTAAAGTTGTGTTCCAAATTTGAGGTTGATATCTCAAAAAATGAGCTTTCAGTAAGATTTTGTTTGGGTGCGGTACCAAACTTTCCCCATTAGATACCAGCAAACACAGCGGTGGGATTTGTGATTCACAGTACAGTATAATTTCTCTCTCTCAAACATTACAGGTGCACACACAAACACCCCGTTTTTTTTAGGACACACATACAAACCACACTCTGACATCCACACCACCTAACCCACACAATTATAGCTGCATAATTTATCCAACTGGCTCTATAATACAGCAAAAGCAGAAAACAGGAATAATGTGAGTATTTGCTTTATAGGCCAAAGCTGAATTTTTTTTTTTAAGCCTTGCCAACAGAATGAAAGCCTATTAACAAAGATTGCATCATTTTTAACTTCGTTAAATGGCCCTGGGATTAAAAATTGCAGTTTTAATGGGTTTCAATGAGGACATTTTTGTCCTTAAGGTCCTGAGAGGAACTAGTTTTCTTTGTACTTAGTGTACAATAGATTTATTAAAGGAAATGAGGGTGAAATATTAAAATTCCAATAAAAATACACACCTGTGCCAACATTTATGCAGGTGGCATTAACACAGGCAAAATTATTAAAAACAATACTGAAAAGGACAAAAATGACCATAAGGTCGCACAAGGGTTAATATCTCTGACAACCTCTGTACATCTATTTAGCCGCTTGTTAGCAAACACATTTTTAAAACAGATAAAAGCTTTGAAAAGAAAAAACACACAAAGGGTTATTACTGATGAATTTTATGCAGTAGAATAAAACATGAAAAGACCATGAGCTTGTGTTCAAAATTCATTCAAAAAACCCACTGAGTTCAGGTCGAAGTGCTAAAATGCGAACTCATCTCTGGGCCTACAATAATTTGTCATCCCTGCATCACATTATTCATAACTATAGCATTACAGACATCTGATTTTGAACTGAATGTGATCTGGTGTGTGTCTGGGGAGGTTTTCTGCAGTGAGAGTGTGTGTTTCCCTGCTGAAGATGAGGACAGTGTGAGTCAGAGTCTGCCCGTCGCTGGCTGCTGTGCCGCCGTGTTTCTCCCGTCTCAACCCGCTCGGCTCGCACTCATCCATTCTGACGGCCGCTTCGACAGCAAAACACTCTCAGTCTTTGACCTGAACATGAAGGAATCCAAATACAAAAAGGAAATACAAGGTTGGCCTTAAAAATGTATTGCTACCTTAAATCTTAAGTCGCTGGGGTATATTTGTAGCAATAGCCAACAATACATTGTATGGGTCAAAATTATCCATTTATCTTTTGTGCCAAAAATCATTAGGATATTAAGTAAAGATCATGTTCCATGAAGATATTTTGTAAATTTCCTACGGTAAATACTGTATATCAAAACTTAATTTTTGATTAGTAATATGCATTGCTAAGAACTTCATTTGGACAACTTTTGAGGTGATTTTCTCAATATTTAGTTTTTTTTGCACCCTCAGATTCCAGATATTCAAATAGTTGTATCTCAGCAAAATATTGTCCGATCCTAAGAAACCAGACATCAATGGAAAGCTTTTAGATGATATATAAATCTCAATTTCAAAAAATTGACCCTTATGACTGGTTTTGTGGACCAGGGTCACATTTTTGTTTATATTTTTATACCCACCTACAAATTACAAATGTATTACGATGCAATAATCTTTGCTGATACAGTATGTCGTGCCTTCTCATTTTAGCTCAGCAGGTCGCCTCTTTTCAGGTGGCACTAAGCCATCGTTCGGACGTCATTCTCGAGGCGAGAGGGAGCAGCACTCTTCTAGTTACAGACGGAAACCATCTGAAGGTCTACACATTTAAAGGAGAACTCGTCGCTAGTTTTAATGACCATTCACAGCCAATCACTGCTCTTTGTGTGGTAAGCTGATCGAACATTCAATATCAAAACTCTCCCGGTGAATGGTTTCACTTCTAAAGATGCATTGTGCTGATCTCGCAGGACAGTTTTCGGGTGGTGACAGCCTCTCGTGACCTGTCTCTCAGAATACTGACCTGGAGAAATGATCCAGAGCATGGGCTTACTCTCGAGAGCCAGTATCACTTGCTCGGAGGCTCCTTAACTAGATCCAGGTACCGCATTATCGCCCATACTGTCAGTTCTTTTATTTTGACATGTAAATTAACCCTTTTTATATATATTTCCAGGGGATTCACCAGCGTTGCCTGTGATCATTCGAGTATTGTGGGCTGTGTGGAGTCAGTGGATGGGAACGATGTTCTGAAGGCTTATACCTTTGATTTCTGACCTAAAACCACCAGACGTATTCAGATCGTTTGTACTTACTGACCAGAACAATGTATAGCATGATAGTGCCAAAGATGCTCTTACATTGATGAGATGTAAACAGTGAAATGAAACAATGTAAACAGAAAGAACTAATATTTTTCTACATAGGTAGGAATGTTTGCCAAAAATAATATAACTAACTCTTCCTTGCAATAAAACCAATCTCAGTTAGCCTTCATCTTCATTTTACATTAGCATTAAGGTGTGAAGTTTTCATTTCTAGTTGTGCAATCTATTTATTTTATTACAAATAACTGTACAAACATGGTACAAAAATGAGAGGTTTCAGTTGCAATGCTTTCAAGTATTAGCACTATGGCACATAATATACAGTGTATGGTATTTCTTTTACATCAAACAATTTACCATGTAAAACACATTTTCCAACTTCTACAGATGGGACAATTATAATTCAGTCTATTTGTGGAATAAATCACATGCTGGATTCTTCATCTTAACCGAGACCTGAGGAACAACCAAAGAAACTGCAGCAGCAGATGTGTAGAGCTAGTCTTTGATGTTGGACAAAGATGTAAATAAACTCATTCTCCTTGTAGTTAACTGTAGTTTAGTGATTGTTGCATGTGTTAGACCTCAAACTCGTTCATGGCAGCCAACCTCAAACGATGCAGAACAAGCTTCAAGACCCCTTGCATGATTTTGTGGACGCTCTTCTCACCGTCTGTGTTTTTCATCTAAAAAGAGCATCACGGTAAATAAACATATTCATTTAACCATTTCAGGACATCTCAGAATGACACACAGTACCTTTGTGAAAGCTTTTGTCGCTCGCTCCAGAAAAGCACTCTCGATTTCCTCAGGTGTTGTCAATAAATGAGCGAAACAGTTCAGAATGCACATCACCGTTTCTCTTGAAGCCTGAAGAATAGATTCACATCATGGAACTAAATTAAAATGTACCCATGAAATGTCTCTAGATAACTTAGTATGGTGCAATATTACTAACCAAAGTTAAGAAAGTTTAAAAGAACAGATTTGATATTTAAGTCTTACCCTATCTAGGCAATTGAGCACAGTTTGGGGATCCTGATGGGTCTCGTTTAGTGTGTGAACATCATGAGCTGAGATGATTGGCTCTTTGAGCTGCTCCAGCCAGGACCACATGATTCCAGACAGAATAAATGGGTCTTTTTCCAAACACAGTCGCTCCCACGCACCTTGGCGATTAAGATCTGCCTGCGAGAAAAATGAACAAATGTACTAATCTTACACTCAGAAAGCTTAGGTCAGATTTTCTATATGATGTGAAGAGATTGTTGTTTAGCCCGAGAAGACAACAACTAGGTCCATCATGCAGAGCTGCCTGTCTTCAGTAGGCAGACTAAACCTTTACATGCAAAAGTCATTGAAAGGACTGGGATGCAGAGATGCCAACAGTAGACCACATAAACCCCTGACCTGTTGGTTCACCAACTAGATTAAGCATTATAATAACACAGAAAATGCCACCATAAATTCAGCATTTTCTAAGTTCACATGTTCATGTATCTTTAATGAAGAGGAGGCTTGGCTTGTGGTCGGTCTGGATTGGTCAGATTAAATAAACATGTTCCTCCAGAACTTTTATTTGAACCTAACTCAAGCCATTCAGTCATGCAACCTCTCTAAAATGGCGAAGAGACAGTGGCAACTTCATCTCCTGAAGACCAGAGGAAATTACGGTGGCCGAGAGCTCAACTCTCAAATAGAAAAAACACCTGCAAATTAAGAAAACAACTTCATCAATTTGACAACACATGCTGCAAATAACCAAACAAAGAAACGTGCAGCAAATAAAATTATTTATTTGGTTGTATTGTGAGCACTTGCAGCACGTTTCTTTATATGTTTGCATTGTGAGCATTTGCAGCACCTGCTGTCAAATTGATGAAGATATTCTCTTGATTTGCTGGTGCTTTTTCTATTTGCATGTGTTTTCTGAAGTTGCAGTGCGTTGAGCTCTCTCGGCCACCGTAGGAAATAGACTGCAGTCTTATCTGAGACATACACCAAAACCTAGATTCAGGTCACGAAGACCCTAAGATCGACACTCCAAATCTGATGGGATATAAAGTAAAGGCAGCAGCGGCTATAGAGCGATACAGCAATAGAGGCTATTTACACTAAGTGAAAATGGCATATTTTCTTTGTGATAGATGCTATTTACACTACGTGAAAACAGCAGTATTTTTTTTGCGATATGCTATTTACACTAAATAGCTATAGATTCTTTTTACACTATGTTAAAATATCAGGATTTTCTGCTTTTTATACTAATTGCAAATAGTGGCAATTATATCTGCACCTCAGTATTGTAGTACATTATAAAACAGTATGCAATAATAACGTATTGAGTGTAAATTATAAATTTTAATTCAAATTATTAAATGGATGCCACCTTATCAATGACAATATAAACTCTCCCTACCACTACCTGATACTTTATTTTCAACTTTTTGATTATTTCCTTAATTTTTATTGAAAATAAATGCCTTTCCGATGTGATATGAGATTTCAAAAGGTAGAGAAAAAAAAAGGCAAAAGGTGGATTCGGACCCGGGTCATCACGACAATAATGACTACGGCATGTGTTTTATCATCTACGCCACTGGAGCTGATGGTAGAGCGATCGCCTGTTGTATTTTTGAGGAGCCCCAATCACACGTTGATGGGTGGAGTTAATGTAAATAGCCTCTGCCAACAAGGCGGGCTATTTGCACTTAGTGTAAATAGACACTCCGTGAAGTAAATTGTGGGGCAGTTCCCTCTAAAATGGAGCCGGTATCCCAAAAGCAATGCAGCAATGATGGACACTCATGTCTGGAGGTGTGGGAGAAGGGAATTCTGAAAAAAATGCTAAATTCTGAAATTCTAAATTCTAAAGAATTTCAGAAACTGCCAAATTCTGAAAAAACAGGTGTTAATTATCTGACCTAAAACCTCCACATGTAATAACCTAGAACACTGTCTAAAACTTGATGGCTGCTCTGTAAATTCTTCGTCATCAGTCAGGAACCTAGGTGTGCTATTTGATAGCAATCTCTCCTTCGAAAGCCACGTTTCTAGCATTTGTAAAACTGCATTTTTCCATCTCAAAAATATATCTAAATTACGACCTATGCTCTCAAAGTCAAATGCTGAAAGAAACGTTAATTCATGCGTTCATGACCTCGAGGCTAGATTATTGCAATGCTTTATTGGGTGGTTGCTCTGCGCGTTTAATAAACAAACTCCAGCTGGTCCAAAATGCAGCAGTTAGTGTTCTTACTAGAACCAGGAAGTATGAGCACATTAGCCCGGTTCTGTCAACACTGCACTGACTCCCTACTAAACATCGTATAGATTTTAAAATCCCTGAAAGGTTTAGCTCCTCAGTACTTGAGTGAGCTCTTATCGCATTATAGTCCTTCACGTCCACTGCATTCTCAAAACTCTGGCCATTTGATAATACCTAGAATATCAAAATCAACTGCGGGTGGCAGATCCTTTTCCTATTTAGCACCCAAACTCTGGAACAATCTACCTAACACTGTTCGGGATTTAATTTAATTTTAATCTAGATTAAAAACCCATCTCTTTAACCTGGCTTACACATAATACACTAATACGCTTCTAATATTCAAATCCGTTAAAGGATTGTTAGGCTGCATTAAGTAGGTCAACCGGAACCGGGAACACTTCCCATAACACATGATGTACTTGTTACATCGTAAGAAGAATGGCATCTACGCTAATATTAGTCGGTTTCTTTCTTATTCCGAGGTCACTGCAGTCACCAGATCAGATGGTGGATCAGCACCTAGAGACGACCTCTACAGTAGAGGTCTTCACGGGTCCAAAAATTTGTACCCGAACCCGAAGAGACCCGTAAATATGCTGCACGGAACCGACCCGGACCCGTATTTTATTTGAAAGTGGGACCCGAACCCGTGCAGACCCGAGAAATGCCATAAATGTACTACCCGGACCCGACACGGACCCGACCATTATTCAAAAGTTGGACCCGAACCCGGCTGGGAAGACACAGACCCGACTGCACCCGTCCCGATCTGCACATATTGCACAGCAAATGCTATTAAGTCAATCGACAAGTTGCAAAAAAAAAAAAACCTTTTTGCCTTAACTGTTAGTTTCCCTGACTGCGATGCATACAATCCTCCTTGCCAATAAATTTCCCTCCATGTTAGGCTGTTCCTCTCTCTTGCCGACTGAAAGAGCCTTCTTAATGCACTCATTATTCCAGCTTAAAAGTCTACTTGCTGAGATGGAGACGGATGACCAATGCAACTTCGCAGTTTTTTTTTCATCTCATGTCAGCTTCGACTGTTACGTTTCCCCTTTTGAACTACAATAACGATACTTTTTGTTGGTTGTAATAAAGACTCGGAGCAATTATTTTTTTTTGCAAAAAATGCACAGAATTATAAGTTCGTTACACTTTACTGCGTGCGTGTTCAATAACAGGTGCGTCTCTTCAGTTTTGTTTCAGCTTTTTTTTCCACATCACTATGAAGGAATCCATGATCACCGTCCGCTTGCAGTATACTAACATTAACTCCGCCCGCGCTCTGCTTCTGGCGGCTGAGGTAACGCGTGTGTGTTTTTTTCTTCCACCTTATTTCCCGCTCACACTTTTCTCATCCTAATTTTACAAACTGCAAGTTACACACACGCATGCTGACTGACACTGATCTCTGGCGGGTGCGGTGTTCTCCGATCGACTCGGGTATTACACACAATATTAAAAAGACCCGGGACCCGAAGTAATAGACTTGGGACCCGACCCGGACCCGGCTGACCTTTTAAAATATAGACCCGAACCCGTACGGGTCCCGGGTCGGGTCCCGGGTCCTCGGGTCTCGGGTCCTCCGTGAAGACCTCTACTCTACAGCCCTGAACGTCAGCAGAGACCAGGACACCTAGATGAGCCCCAGAGACAGACCCCCAGTGAGGACCCAGTCACCTAGACAGCCATCGGGACAAGACCACTGGAACCAGTTGAGCCCTTACAATCTGACTTTGCCGCAGCATGGAACAAACTGCTGGTTCATCTGGCCAGATGAGAAATGGCCCCCCCGACTGAGCCTGGTTTCTCCCAAGGTTTTTTTCTCCATTCTGTCACCAATGGAGTTTTGGTTCCTTGCCGCTGTCGCCTCTGGCTTGCTTAGTTGGGGACACTTCATTTCCAGCAATATCGTCGACTTGATTGAACAGAGACTTTTAGAACTGAACTGAGCTGGATGATGCCATCACTGAATTCAATAATCAAATGCCTTTAACTGAAAATTGAGTGTTTACTATTGTCCTTTTGCATTACCGACACACTATTTTCCTATTTAATACTGTAAAGCGGCTTTGACACAATCTGTATTGTTAAAAGTGCTATATAAATAAAGGTGACTTGACTTGAAGCTCCTAAAGACACCTCTGCTCCTCAAACACACCCTAGACCAGGGATGGACAACTTCAGTCCTGGAGGGCCACTGTCCTGCAGTGTTTAGTTCTGTCCCTAATCAAACACACCTGCCTGTTATTTCCAAGCAGTTCGGTTGGACTTTTCAGATTTGTTTGATTAAGGGCAGTTGTGGCCTAATGGTTAGAGTTTTGGACTTGTAACCTGAAGGACACGGGTTCGATTCTCAGTACCGACAGGAACTGTAGGTGGGAGGAGTGAATTAACATTGCTCTCTTCCACCCTCAAACCCATGACTAATAGTGTTCGGCTCGCTTTACTTTGGCTTGGTTTGCTTTTCCATTGCAGTTTAGTACCGCTTCAAAGTGGGTGGGATATAGATTGATCTTTATAGTTGTGCTGCCACATGATTTACTGACCACGATACAGCCATTGCATTTTTCAAGTTGTGTGTGGTGGTTGGTTAAAGCAAGGCGTTTAAAAAAGACGTGCAAACAAATGATACTGCAGTGGCTGTTGATGACTATTTAAATCTAGTGGGTTTGGTGTCTCGTGTCGCAAATCCAATGATTTGTGGCGATGATAGTGATAGTGATGATTCTTTCTGACCAATCAGTGATCTGCAGTTTACAAGTCACATTTTAGCATCAGTACGGCTCATTTGGAACCTGTGATTTTAGTACAAGGTGGTACTAAAAAAGTACCAGGTGCAAGCTACTGTACGCAGTGGAAAACCCCCCAAAAGTGAGCCGTACAGTGCAGTCCTTGGTACACCTAACCCCCAATAGGCAGCAAAAATGGTGTGGTGTGTGTGCACTTGGATGGGATATATACACAAATTCGGCTTCACGTCACTCTTAGGGATTGAAGTAAACCCTGCAGGACTGTGGCCCTCCAGGACCAGAGCTGCCAATCCCTGCTTTAACTTTAAAGGATTAGTTCACTTCCAGAATAAAAAAATCCTGATAATTTACTCACCCCCATGTCATCCAAGATGTTCATGTTTTTCTTTCTTCAGTCGAAACGAAATGAAGGTTTTTGATTTTTTTTTTTAAGTTTTTTGAAGAACTCAAGGCTTCAATGCAGCTTCAAAGGGCTCTACACGATACCAGCGGAGGAATAAGGGTCTTATCTAGCCAAACGTTCATTTTCTTAAAAAAATTGAAATGTATATACTTTTTAACCACAAATGCTCATCTTTCACTAGCTCTGCGATGCTCGTCCCCGACTTCGCATTACTTAATCACGTTGGAAAGGTCACGCATGACGTAGGCAGATGTAGTTCCGAACTCCATCCAATTTTCTCCTCCTACTTTAAAATCATCCTACATCGTTGTTGTACCTTTTTTTTGTCAAGAGCATTTGATTAAGTCTTTGCACGTTCGCTTTGTAAACACTGGGTTGGTATTTCTGCCTACATCACTCGTGACCTTTCCAACGTGATTTTACGCAATGCGTGAGGTCAAGCTAGTGTAAGACAAGCATTTGTGGTTAAAAGTATATAAATGTTTATTTATTTTGTTTTAGAAAATGACCAATCGTTAAATAAGACCCTTATTCCTTGGCTGGGATCATGTAGAACCCTTTGAAGCTGCACTGAAACTGCAGTTTGGACTTTCAAATCGTTGGCCACCATTGAAGTCCACTATATGGAGAAAAATCCTGGAATGTTTTCCTCAAAAACCTTAATTTCTTTTTGACTGAAGAAAGAAAGACATGAACATCTTGGATGACATGGGGGTGAGTAAATTATCAGGAAATGTTTATTCTGGAAGTGAACTAATCCTTTAATACTTGTTTTTTTTTTATTGAGAATGTGACAAATTGAAAAATGACAATAGCCAAAGTACAAAACAAGGAACAAACAACACCAACAACAAAAAAGAATATACCAAAACCAAAGACAGATATAAGAATAAACATTGAATTTAATACTTTAATTAAATACTTTCTTAGTAAATCAGTACATGTACCTGCCAAGTAGACATCTTCTGAATTTGCTCCTTCTCTCCATCCTTCTCGAGGTCTACCGCAAGGGACTGAGCCACCAGGAGGTAACGTGACTCCAGAGACAACTCGGACTGGACAGTGATGAAGGGCACCTCCGAATGCTCTTTTTCATTGTGTTGAGCCTCATCAGGGTCAATACTTTGCTTACAGTCTTTCCTCCAGTAGGACAATATTCTAGCGATGCTCGTGGTGCTTTTATGATCTGAAACGCCTAGAGATTGGCTTCGCTGCAGGACAGACTGCCTCCTGGTTTTGAGCAGCAGGGATCCTTCAGTCTGGTCCATAAGTGTTTTCAGCTCCCATATATTGCTGGTTGAGCTGTAGATGGGATTGTCCTTACAAGCCCCCAGAGAAGGCGTGATGTAGGTCTGGGAAACACAGCTGAAAGCTCCCAGCTGATTGCCAAAGGCAGTTGAGTTGATGCTGGCTAAAACGCCGAGAGGGTTATCCGAGAGGTTTAAAGACGCTGCTAACCTCTGGAGGTCAGACTCGCTGTAGCTGAGGCTCTTACGGACATAGTAAAGAGGTTGTGTTTTGTCTCTATTGGCTCTGGGTAGACCTGGAAGACGTGGCCCGATCATAGTCATCCCATTTTCCAAAATCTCTCTGTTTAACTGGTACATTGAATTCTCATTAAAAGATTTCTCTTCCATATGTGTGACGTCAGGAACCTCGACAACGTCCTCCTCGATAACCTGACGATTCTCTGCAACGTCCAGTAGGAGTCTGCAGATGAGAGGGACAAGCTTTGGCACGTATCTCAACTTCCGAGCCTCGTATCCGTGCAGTATATTTTTCTGGCGGATCAAGTATTGTGAAAGAGTAACGGGCGGCGCTCTAGGCTCAGCGTTAGCAAACACGTTCCTTAGCGGAACCAGGAACTGAGCAAACTGCCTGACGCACTGTAGCTGTCCTCTAGTCTGGATCGAGTTTGGTCGTTTGCTTCGAACTAACAGAATGGCTTGGTCTGCTGTCATCTGTGTGGTGAACAACAAGAAACAGGCCAGCAACACACCTGTGACAACAACGCATAAAAAGAGTCAGTATCCAGCTAGTGAACATATTGTAACATTGCAATTTGGTTGCAAACATTTAAGTGTAGGCTACTACATGATTGAAAACTTTTTTTTTGTCTTTATTTGAGAGGACAGTCAGGGAGAGACAGGGATCAGGAAACATTCCTGTAGCTTGAACAGTAGAGCATGGCACTAGCATGCCAGGGTCCGATTCCCATGGAATGTATAAATTGAAAAAAAAATGTATGTTTTCATGCAATAAAAGCATCTGCTAAATGCATATATGTAAATGAAAGGACCACATGCTGGGACTTGAACTCGAGTCACCTGGAGTGCTGTTCCATAATATGGCTCAAAACCATCTTAAAAAAATCTTTAAAAAAAAGTTTAGAAGCTTGTGCTCACTGCATGGGTAGTGCTTACACAGATGCTTTCTAAAGGGGTCATGAACTGCCTTTGTTTTTTATTTTGTACTGTTCTCTGAGGTCCCCTTATAATGTTATCAAGATTTTTACATTAAAAACATAATTTAGAAGTAATAGGCTATTTTCTGTCCTGTTTTTGACCGCCCTCATCAGAAGCTCTGTTTGAATAGGCGTGGAGGATTGCAGACTCGTAAGTAAACGCCACTGCTGTGATTGGCTAATAGTTGTGTATGTTTGACAGTGTGCATTCCTCATAGATGGAAGCTGCTGTGATTTAGGTTAAAAACGCATAAATAACTCAATACATATCAAACGATCAGTAATAACAGACAAAGCAATAGTGACCACAATAAAAACAGTTACTCACACTTGAAAAAAAACACAGCATCATCATCCCCACAGATTTTAGGTTAGTTTGATTATTAACTTGATGGATGTACAACCCCAAATCAGAAAAAGTTGGGACAGTATGGAAAACGCAAATAAAAAAAGAAAGTAGTGATTTCTAAATTTACTTTGACTTGTATTTCATTGCAGACAATATGAACACAAAATATTTCATGTTTTGTCTGGTCAACTTCATGTCATTTGTAAATATACATCCTTTCCTGTCATTCAGACCTGCAACACATTCCAAAAAAAGTTGGGACAGTAAAGCATTTACCACTTTGTAATGTTGCCATTCCTTTTCAAAACACTTAAAAGACGTTTAGGGACTGAAGACACCAAGTGATGAAGTGTTTCAGGTGTAATTTTGTCCCATTCTTCCTGCAAACAAGTCTTAAGGCGGGCAACAGTACGGGGTCTTCGTTGTCGCATTTTGCGCTTCAAAATGCGCCACACATTCTCTATTGGAGACAGGTCGGGACTGCAGGCAGGCCAGTCAAGTACCCGTACCCTCTTCCTCCGCAGCCAGGACTTTGTAATGTGTGCAGAATGTGGTTTTGCATTGTCTTGTTGAAATATGCATGGACGTCCCTGGAAAAGATGTCTTCTTGAAGGCAGCATATTGTGCTCCAAAATCTCTATGTACTTTTCAGCATTAATGGTGTCATCACAGAAGTGCAAGTTACCTTTGCCAAGGGCACAACCCTTTTGGACTTGTTGCTGGTAACAGTCTGGATGATCCTTTTCTTCTTTGGTCCGGAGCACACGGCGTCCATTCCTCCCAAAAAATACCTGAAATACTGATTCATCTGACCACAGTACACGTTTCCACTGTGTGATGGTCCATCCCAGATGCCTCCGAGCCCAGAGAAGTCGACGGCGCTTCTGGACACTGTTAACATAGGGCTTCCTTTTGGCACAGTACAGTTTTAACTGGCATTTGTGGATGTAACTACGTATTGTGGTACTTGACAAAGGTTTGCCAAAGTAGTCCTGAGCCCATGTGGTGATATCGCTTATAGATGAATGACGATTCTCGATGCAGTGCCGCCTGAGGGATCGGAGATCACGGTTGTTCAGCTTAGGCTTGCGCCCTTGTCCTTTACGCACTGAAATTCCTCCAGATTCCTTGAATCTTTTAATTATGTTATGCACTGTTGAAGGTGAAATATCCAAATCTCTTCCTATCTTTCTTTGAGGAACATTGTTTTTAAACATTTCAATAATTTTCTCACGTATTTGTTGGCAAACTGGCGATCCTCGGCCCATCTTTGCTCCTAAAGGACTAGACCTTTCTTGGATGCTGCTTTTGTACCAAATCATAATTACAATCATTTGTTGACATCAACTGTTTCAAATCACATCATTATTTAACCAATTTACCTCATTACTAGCCCTAAATTGCTCCTGTCCCAACTTTTTTTGGAATGTGTTGCAGGTCTAAATGACAGGAAAGGATGTATATTTACAAATGACATGAAGTTGACCAGACTAAACATGAAATATTTTGTGTTCATATTGTCTGCAATGAAATACAAGTCAAAGTAAATTTAGAATTCACTACTTTCTTTTTTTATTTGCGTTTTCCATACTGTCCCAGCTTTTTCTGATTTGGGGTTGTATATTGCTTTTTCGGCATGATGTAGGCTAATCTTATCATTTAAACGCATTTTAAGCAAGTAAAATCAAATGGTTTTAAACTGTTCATGGACATTAAGCAGCGGGGCAGAATTAATGCTGGTAAATGTGCGCGTTAAGATGGGTTCAGCCTGATACATGCGGCGCACACCTGGTCGTATAGCGCGGACTAAACTTGAGTTATTTTTCGCTCCTTGTGCTTAAACATTCAAATACACATAGTTATGTGTCAAAATGCCCATCTTTTCGAGAACCACAGTTATGTGTCTTAAATGAACATTAATAGTTCAAGATAAAGCATGTGTATGAGGCTATATGAGATCCTAAATTATATGATGAGATCTTAAAGGATAGTTAACCCACTGTCAACAGCAGAAGGAAACTCATAAAAGGTTAGAACAACAACAGAATTTTCCTTTTTGGGTGAACTATTAAAATGCTAAAGCAGCCTAATATAGCTGCTGTTGTCATTTGTGTCAATAATGTAAATCAAACATCAGAAGGAAAATCACTTACTATTCTTGACTGAATCACTTTTGTAAAATAAATATGAATGAATGTATATTGAATTTATACAGTGAAGACTATTCAGTCTATTTGTACATTTTCTTTATATAATATAATATTTATTATTCAGTGCTTTAAGTTTTTCAAGTAGATCAATTTCTTATGATCTTGTTCTGTTGTAGCCTAATTTGTGACTCTTTACTTGTCTTCAGTAAGCTTATTTTTACTTAGGCTAGTATTATTTTTTCTTGTGATATTGAAATTGGCAACAAATATATATATATATATATATATATATATATATATATATATATATATATATAATTATTGTGATGGGGGCCCTGCAGTAAGTCATAGCCCGGGGCCCAGTGTGGTCTTAATGCGGCCCTGCTTTATATGTCAAAAGATCAAGGGCATTTTGGTTTCCCAGTTCATGAACCCTTTAACTAAAGCGACTTATGGCAGCATTAATATCCAGAAAATCCCTCTGGAGTAACCTAGGCTTAAGTGTGCTGCTTGAGGACACAATAATAATAGATCATGGCTGCTTGTAAGGATCAAACCAGCAACCTATAAATCAGGTGTTTATTAAATTATAAATATATTTTAACATATAAAACAGAACTGTACCTGTTCTGCCAAGCCCTGCATGACAGTGAACAGCCATCTTGCCTTCTTGGATGGCAAAACACATGACTTTCACCATATCCAAGATGGATGTGAGAGATGCCACACCATAGTCATTCCATCTAAAGTTGTAGAAATATACTAAAATAGAGCAACAAGAATATCTTTACAACCTGAAAACATAAGAACAACTACAGCTACTGTTTTTACACAATGAGTTAGGAAGATTCTTTACATTACACAGGGAAAAAACATATTGAAAGTTAGGCAGAATCAGACAATGTACAAAAAGTAAGCGTCACTCACTGCCAGCCTCCATGAATGTCTCCGGTCGGTAAGTGAAGCCGCTCTCGGGATCCAGCGGGTTTCCACAGCTGGCATGTTCGCCAGGGCACTGGAGATTAATAACTGTCTTCAAACCACATCTTAACACGACAGAACAGCAGATTATAAAAGTGTACCAAACACATACTCCAGAACCAGTTTTCTTTTTACAATCATCAGTTTTACCTCAAAAACTGGTCTATTACGTCAAATTTTTCAATGATTTCGGTGGAAGGGCGGGCCATGGCCAGCAGATTGTCAGTGATCCTAAAAACAAAAAGAGGAACCATGAGTTGGACTAATCCATTCGTGCATGCTGTTATTGCATAACACTTGTATTTATTGTAGTAAAATCTTAATCAGGGAACTGAGGTTACGTTAGTAACCGAGTACGTTCCCTATCGATACTTCACTTTTTTTTTAAGTGCTAAGACGCTTAAGTGAATAAGAAGATACTTCACTTTTTTTATTTGCTAAGACGCTATGGGGGAACCAGTACAATCACGCCGTGCTATGGTAGAGTAAGGACTGCATAATACAACTTCCTGGAGCATCCAATGCCCAAGGGAAGCATACAAAGATGTCCAAAGCGAACAGGCCAAACTCACCCTTGGTGCGGTTACCAGAGATGGAAACTCGAGTCTGCGACTTGGACTCGAGTCGCACTTAAGTCGCATAAATAAAGACTTGGGACTTGACTTGGACTCGTGAACAGCTGACTCAAGACTTGACTTGGACTCGTGACTCGTGAGACTCGTATAAAACGCAAGTCATTTGGTATAGGAGTTTATATGAATGTATCTCTGAGGGAAACTGGCTGTCTTAAAAAAAGTTTAAATGGTATTTTCTTTTCGTCTTGCCTCCGTATAATGCATATTAAAGTAGTGTTCATAACCGCAGCTCTGCTTTGTTTACAGCGGCAACCAAGGAAACGTTAATTGATGTTCAAGCGCCACCCGCTGGCAGAGAGTGAATCTGCATTAATTCAGTCTGTCTTCTCTGTCTGCTGAACTTGTTTCGTACAGATGTTTTATGTAGAATAGTTTCACAAAACTAAAGTCAGACCATTTTGTTTTTGCTTCAAATTTCGAAATTATACAATCCAATTTAGATGAAAAACTGCTCATGCTGGATGTATGGATTGAGTTGTGTTTAAAACACAGTGGTTGCCTCTAATTTTATATTGAAAAAGAGCACAGACAAAGCCTTAGTTTGTTTATATGAGATTTATTTAATTTGTGTAATTCATTTGATTAATTGGGGTTTGTTTTAAAATGTAGTTTTGTTGTTTGACATATTTCAATTTTACAAAGAAATGTGCAGCATTTTATCTGACAATTAATAAATGGACACCTTTTCATTTCTTTGTCTTAAATTTTGTTAAAGTTTTTTTTTTGTTGAGAAAATCATATCGTGAAATCAGTATTTCAAAACTGATTTAGCCTCAATAACTAGCTGAAAGAACTGTTGCTAATAAATAGAACAAAGACTTGAGACGTGACTTGGACTTCACCTCAAAGACTTGAGACGTGACTTGGACTCCGCTTTAAAGACTTGAGACTTGACTTAGACTTGACCTCAGAGACTTGAGACTTGACTTGGACTTGGACCTCAGAGACTTGTGAGCATGTCTGGCGGTTACTGAAGCTAACAAAGAGCTCTTCCAACTGCCTAAACGGGGCGGAACGCTCAATGTAAATTTTTAGAGCTCTGACAGGGCAGAGCAAAAGCAGCTCCTGGTCCTCCTCTGATGGAGGAAGCGCAGAGAGCGCAATGACCTGTGCTCTGAACAGAGTGTATAACCATGCCTTGGTTTCAGGACAACCTTGGAGTCGTTGGGCCCGAATTCCAGGCAGGCAGAGCTAACAGAAAGCGCCTGCAGGTCCCCTATTCACTTTACTGATGCTAGTGCTAGAAGCAGAGCAGTCTTTAGCATCAGTGACCGAAGGTTAACAGACTGTATCGGCTTAAAGGGAGGGCCCTTCAGGGCCCTCGGCAAAGTGGGCAAATCCCATGCAGGGACAGTGAGGGGGCGAGGCGGCTCCCAGAGCAAAGAACTGACAGTACAGCATTTCCAGGCAGTTGATGTGAAGCCCTTTTTCTGCTTTCGACCAATGGCCGAAGTCGGTTTGCCATCCCACAGAGCTCCCCAACCCGTGTTGGATGCGTCTGTTGTGACAACCTTTCTCCTGCAACCCATTCCCAGGGCCACGCCTTTTTCCATCCATTGAGAGTTTTTCCAAGGGGCCAGGGCTGTCACACAGGCCTGGTCCACCTTGATGTGTAGGCGTCCATGCCGCCAAGTATGGAATGGAACCCGTGGTTTCAGCCAGCTCTGAAGGGGCCACATACGAAGCAGGCCCAGCTGTAGTGCCGGAGACGCTGCGGCCATGAGGCGGAGGGCTCCAATTTCGAAGGAGGCCGTGAGTTTTTGTATGGCTAGAGCACGTTCTGTCGAGACTACCGCTCTCATTCGAGCAGAGTCGAGAACTGCCCCTAGGAACCATATTCGCTGGCTGGGGGGCAGCACGCTCTTGGCAAAATTGACCCTGAGCCCCGGGCGCTCTAAGTGGCTGAGGAGGAGGGTCCTGTGAGATATCAATTCTGCCTTCGACTGGGCCAGAATGAGCCAGTCGTCGAGGTAGTTAAGACTGCGGATTCCCATCTACCTCAGAGGGGAAAGAGCCGCGTCCATGCACTTCGTAAAAGTGCGGGGAGACAGAGACAGCCCGAAAAGAAGGAACGTATATTGATAAGCCACACCCTCGAAGGCGAATCTCTGCCTGTGGTGGGGGGCTATCTGGATGTGAAAATATGCATCTTTCAGATTTAGCGAAAAGAACCAGTCCCCTGGGCGAATTTGCGAGAGGATCTGCTTCAGCATAGTCATCCTGAACAGCCTCTTCATGAGGGCGTGGTTCAGGCGTCTGAGATCGAGGATGGGCCGGAGGCCGTGTCCTTCTTGGGGATGAGGAAGTAACGGCTGTAAAAGCCTGACTCGCTCTGAGCTGGAGGAACCGTCTCTACGGCCCCTTTTGCCAGCAGATTCATCACCTCTGAGCGCAGAACATGACCTTGCTTTGCACAGAGGTGGGGACCACGCCACTGAAGCGTGGGGGTCTTCGAGCGAATTGAAATGAATAACCTTGTTTTATTATCCCCATAACCCACTCTGACCGTGTGGCGAGGGGTTGGATTAGTTCGAGTGTCTGGGCACTACACTGGGGCAGGACACTCGTGAGAAACGGAAGAGGAAATTTGCTGTCTTTTTGAAAATGTTTGTGCTTTATTTTTCCCACTATAATGGAGTGGTTGCTTGGGCGCTTGAACGGGCCCAGTATTTGCAACAAATGCACTTTTCTCTTCACCTGGAACTAAAAGGGGTGACAAGAGGTTTAAGAGAGGCAGCTTGAGGGGTGGTCCAGATGTAGCGGCACTTGGCCCCCTCCTCTTCCTGTCCTGCAGATCAGGATGACGCCTGAGGCGCCGGGTCCAACGCTAGCTTGGGTTGGGGTCCCTGGTGCTTAGGGAAAGGGTAGCGTCTGGCTGAACGGGAACGCCCTCGTGGCTGATGTTTATCAGGCTGAGGGCGACTGGGAGCATCTGCAGAGCTGGAGCGCTTTGGTAGGAAGTGTCACATGGCCTGGGACGGCATCTGAGCCTCCGTGAAGCACTCCGTGAATCCTTCAACCACAGGCCTGAAGAGGCCGGTGGGGGAGATTGGGGCATCGAGGAAGGGGACCTTGTTCGCGTCCTTGATTTCCGTCAAGGTGAGCCATAAGTGGCGCTCGAGCACCACAAGGCTGGCCATGGATCTCCCAATAGCCTGGGCGGTGGTCTTGGTGGCGCGCAAAGCCAGGTCCGTTGTGCTTCTCAGCTCCCTGAGAGTCATGAGGTCTGGGCCAGACTCGTCCAAGGAGGAAAGGAGTTTGGTCTGAAAGACCTGGAGGAGCGCCATAGAAGCCGCCTGTCCAGCCGAAGAGTAGGCACTTACAGCAAGAGCTGAAGTGGCCTTACACGGTTTGGACGGATGGGTGGCCTTTGCCTTCCAGCCGATGGCAGTGGGTGGGCAGAGATGCGCGGCCACTGACTCGTCCAGGGGAGGCGGCTGAATTGGAAGTACGAAGGTGAGCGGAGTGGACCTCCAGGAAGAAGGGAGAGGAACGCTGGCGAGGGGCCTGACAGTGCCCCGGCAGGAACCACTCGTCCAGACGGCTGCGAGAGGGCTCCTCCGGCTGAGACCACACTAATCCCAGCTCTTCGACCACTTTCAAGAGGACACGGAGAAGCTCGGCATCCATCCCAGGTTTGGCGGGGGGTTGGGGGGAGTGACGACGAACTGCCCGATGACAGCATGTCATTAGCAGCCTCGGACGCAGAGGAGCTGTCGGGCTCGGTCGCTTACCCCGCCCCCTGCCGACAGCTCCTCTGCGTCCGAGGCTGCTAATGACATGCTGTCATCAGGCAGTTCGTCGTCACTTCCCCCAACGAGACCAGATGGGATTTTCCCCAAGCAGGAAACGCACTGCAATAATATTGCGGCTCGTTGTGGCCGTCATCAGGGGAGACCTGCACGCACTGCAATAATGGTGCGGCATTTGAAACAATGCCGATTTGCTCTTTTAGATGCTCTTTTAGAATGTCGCCGGATGGCGGCAGGGGAAGCTGCAACTGCTGCGATGCTGAAAGAGCGAGGAAAAGGCGGCAGATCAGCCGAGCAGAGAGGTCGCTGGGTCCTACTGCGAGGCGCGTGTCAACGGTGATCAGGCTTCTGGGATCAGTGGAGAGTGAAATCGTCGTCGCTGAAGGAGAAGAAATGAGGATCCTGTGGCGAAGCCGAGCCATTGGTTCGTGTTTTAACCACTGCACGAACCATTGGCCGTGCAGTTACACTGCGTGATTGAAAAAGGCTTCAGGTCAGGAGAAAAATTACTTTTTCCCCCATAGCGTCTTAGCAGATGCAGTACGAGTGAAGTATCGATAGGGAACTCATTATTTTGTAACTGTTTGGCATGAAGAAAAATGTGCTGGGAGAACTCAACATACTTAGAAGCTTCGGTTCACAAGACTGCCAGAGGCTTAACCTTATTTGGTAAAGGCCATGTTTAAGTAAACAGGTGTAAGTGCATGCCGTGTACCAAGACGAGTAGATTCCTCTGATGGCCTGATCGTCTTCACTCCAGTGTGAAGGATCCTCGTACTTGCAGGCCGGTCCACCACACCCCATGGAGCACTGCATATGGTAGGGGATCACGTAACACAGCACCTCTCGAACCATTGTGTATTTCGCTCTGGGAACCCTGGAACCCGTCACTTTAAAAATCAAACAGACATGATCTACTTAGAAACTCAGGAGAGTCTGATCACTCTCAAACTGTCTGAAGAGTCTCCTCGGGTGAGCAAAACCATTCGCCAACTGATGAGTTCTGCAATATACAGTCAGGTCCATAAATATTGGGACATCGACACAATTCTAACATTTTTGGCTCTATACACCACCACAATGGATTTCAAATGAAACGAACAAGATGTGCTTTAACTGCAGACTGTCAGGTTTAATTTGAGGGTATTTACATCCAAATCAGGTGAACGGTGTAGGAATTACAACAGTTTGCATATGTGCCTCCCACTTGTTAAGGGACCAAAAGTAATGGGACAGAATAATAATCATAAATCAAACTTTCACTTTTTAATACTTGGTTGCAAATCCTTTGCAGTCAATTACAGCCTGAAGTCTGGAACGCATAGACATCACCAGACGCTGGGTTTCATCCCTGGTGATGCTCTGCCAGGCCTCTACTGCAACCGTCTTCAGTTCCTGCTTGTTCTTGGGGCATTTTCCCTTCAGTTTTGTCTTCAGCAAGTGAAATGCATGCTCAATCGGATTCAGGTCAGGTGATTGACTTGGCCATTGCATAACAGTCCACTTCTTTCCCTTCAAAAACTCTTTGGTTGCTTTTGCAGTATGCTTTGGGTCATTGTCCATCTGCACTGTGAAGCGCCGTCCAATGAGTTCTGAAGCATTTGGCTGAATATGAGCAGATAATATTGCCCGAAACACTTCAGAATTCATCCTGCTGCTTTTGTCAGTAGTCACATCATTAATAAATACAAGAGAACCAGTTCCACTGGCAGCCATACATGCCCACGCTACCAGCACCATGCTTCACTGATGAGGTGGTATGCTTAGGATCATGAGCAGTTCCTTTCCTTCTCCATACTCTTCTCTTCCCATCACTCTGGTGCAAATTGATCTTGGTCTCATCTGTCCATAGGATGTTGTTCCAGAACTGTGAAGGCAAGGAACTGCTCATGATCCTAAGCATACCACCTCATCAGTGAAGCATGGTGGTGGTAGCGTGGGCATGTATGGCTGCCAGTGGAACTGGTTCTCTTGTATTTATTGATGATGTGACTACTGACAAAAGCAGCAGGGTGAATTCTGAAGTGTTTCGGGCAATATTATCTGCTCATATTCAGCCAAATGCTTCAGAACTCATTGGACGGCGCTTCACAGTGCAGATGGACAATGACCCAAAGCATACTGCAAAAGCAACCAAAGAGTTTTTGAAGGGAAAGAAGTGGACTGTTATGCAATGGCCAAGTCAATCACCTGACCTGAATCCGATTGAGCATGCATTTCACTTGCTGAAGACAAAACTGAAGGGAAAATGCCCCAAGAACAAGCAGGAACTGAAGACGGTTGCAGTAGAGGCCTGGCAGAGCATCACCAGGGATGAAACCCAGCGTCTGGTGATGTCTATGTGTTCCAGACTTCAGGCTGTAATTGACTGCAAAGGATTTGCAACCAAGTATTAAAAAGTGAAAGTTTGATTTATGATTATTATTCTGTCCCATTACTTTTGGTCCCTTAACAAGTGGGAGGCACATATGCAAACTGTTGTAATTCCTACACCGTTCACCTGATTTGGATGTAAATACCCTCAAATTAAACCTGACAGTCTGCAGTTAAAGCACATCTTGTTCGTTTCATTTGAAATCCATTGTGGTGGTGTATAGAGCCAAAAATGTTAGAATTGTGTCGATGTCCCAATATTTATGGACCTGACTGTAGATGTTAAATAGAGTAGTAGACATAGGAAATCTTTGTTGTTTTACTGATTACATTAGGAACTCTAAATGTCTTTAAAAATGTAAAAGGCAAGAGGACAAAGTCAAACAGTGTAACATTGTACTGATGATTATTACTTGACAAGATTCCTTTCAGAGAGTTCCGGTTCCTGTCTGCTGCTGAGATTGTAGCTCCGTATAATTTCGCTTTTCTGTTGAATCTACTGTATATCTTACTTTCACTCTCTGTTGTTTAAAGTGATAAAATATAACTTAATTCACACCATATTTCTGATATTATCTATCAAACTATTCTGACTAATTCGATCGTTTACTTTTAATCTAAAAACCGCGCGTGCAGCGTGTTAACATTCATTAGCCGGTTAGCTTGTCATTCGCATTTCCATTCGCGTTTCTATTCGCGTGCGTCTATTACTGTTTTCTTTTTTTCTCTCGCTCCGTTTCTTTCTCTTTTACAAGTTCATCAAACAACAGTGGTAAGTCGGAATCAGTAATCAATCACGGTGAGTAATGGCTTCTTCTCCTGTTATTGCTGTTTGCACTGCATGCCACATGTACAGTTTATCTCTCTCTGTCGGCGACGAGGGATTCACATGTGATAAATGCAGGGAAATAGTTAGGCTGACAGAGAAGATTTTAGAACTAAGAGGCACGCATCCAAACTTTAGTTGAGGACAGTAAGAATGTGAGGGCTGTAGATACGGCTTTGGATGCAACTAGCTCAGGGACTCCTGTACATTGTTCGGTTCCGGTAACGTTAGCGCCCCCGCAGCAGGGCAACTGGGTGACTGTGAGGCGGCATAGTCGCGGATCAAAACACCGCTCTTCCGTTCTGATCAAAACATTAAACAGGTTCTCCCCACTCAGTGACGTACACACTGAGAAACTTGATGAAAGTGCTCTAGTTATTGCCGATTCTATTGTACGGAACGTGAAAATAGAGACACCAGCCACCATAGTCCAATGTTTACCGGGAGTCAGAGCGCCTGACATCTTGGCAAATTTAAAAGTGCTGGCTAATGCTAAACGTAAATTCAGTTAGATTGTTATCCATGTCGTTACTAATGATGTTCGACTTCGCCAGTCGGCGATCACTAAAAATAATGTTAAAGAGGTATGTGAACTTGCAAGTATGATGTCAGACACTGTAATATGCTCTGGTCCCCTCCCTGCTTACTGGGGTGACGAGATACATACAGACTGTCGTCACTCAATGACTGGATGTCTAAGTGGTGCCTGCAGAATAACATAGGTTTCATAGACAATTGGACAAGTTTTTGGGGCAGACCTGACCTGTTGAAAAGAGATGGTCTTCATCCCTCCTGGGGTGGTGCCGCTCTTCTCTCTAGAAATATGGCACATAGTCTTAGAATTTGTAAATGACTAACTGGGGCCCAGGTCAGGAAGCAGACAGACTGGCTAAACCGACCGTCTGTTAGCCGCCTCACATCACAGAAGTCAGTTAATTCTCAGCACATAGAGACTCCTTCACATAGATATCACACTATAGAGACTGTGTCTGTTCCCCAAATTAGAAAATACAAAACATGTCCAAACCAATTTAAGAGTAACAATTTAATTGATGGGTCAACAAATAAAAAATATATATAATACAGAGAAACAAAAGATAAAGCTTGGCTTATTGAATATCAGGTCTCTTTCTACAAAAGCGCTTTTGGTAAATGATATGATCACTGATCATAACCTCGATGTGCTCTGTTTGACAGAAACCTGGCTAAAACCAGATGATTACATTATTTTAAACAAGTCTACCCCCAAAGATTACTATTATAAACATGAGCCGCGTCCAAAAGGTAAAGGGGGAGGTGTTGCTACAATTTATAGCAATATTGTCAGTATTTCTCAGAGTGCGGGCTTCAAGTATAACTCATTTGAAGTAATGGTGCTTTATATAACATTATCCAGATAAACAAGTGTTAATGATAAATCCCCTGCGATGTTTGTGTTGGCTACTGTATACAGGCCACCAGGGCACCATACATACTTTATTAAATAATTAGCAGATTCTTTTATCAGAGTTAGTGCTAGCTGCAGATAAAGTCTTAATTGTTAATTTAAATATCCATGTTGATAATGAAAAAGATGCATTGGGATCAGCATTTCTAGACATTCTGAACTCTACTGGGGTTAGACAACACGTGTCAGGACCTACTTATTGTCGAAATCATACTCTAGATTTAATAATGTCACAAGGAATTGATGTTAATGGTGTTGAAATTCTGCAGCAAAGCGATGATATCTCAGATCATTATATAGTCGTGTGTAAACTCCATATAGCTCAAACTGTAAATTCTACTCCTTGTTATAAGTATGGTAGAACCATCACTTCTACACAAAAGACTGCTTTGTAAGTAATCTTCCTGATTTATCGCAATTCCTCAGCATATCCAATAGCTCAGAAAAACTTGATGATGTAACAGAAACTATAGACTCTCTCTTTTCTAGCGTTTTAGATACGATTGCTCCTTTACGCTTAAGGAAGATTAAGGATAACAGTTTGACACCGTGGTATAATGAGCACACTCACACCCTAATGAGAGCAGCCCAGAAAATGGAGCGCAGCTGGAGGAAAACAAAACTAGAGGTATTTCGTATCGCATGGTGGGAAAGTACCCTATTCTACAGAAAAGCATTAAAAACTGCTAGATCTGATCACTTTTCATCTCTTTTAGAAGAAAACAAACATAACCCCAGGGATTTATTCAATACAGTGGCTAAATTAACGAAAAATAAAGCATCAACAGGCGCAACAGCACAGCAGTAATGACTTTATGAACTACTTTAATTCCAAGATCGATACTATTAGAAATAAAATTGTAACCATGCAGCCGTCAGCTACAGTATCGCTTCAGATAGTGATAGATCCCCTGAGGAACAATTCCATTCATTCTCTACTATTCACGAGTTCGCACTTACATATAATAAACTGAGTAAAGGTTATGCATATTTGGCGTGCTTTCCGGGGAAAGGGCTCCGAGATCGGTAATTCTTCTCGAACCTGGGGCACTCCCCCCCTGTCCTGGGAGAGGGCTCCGAGCTCGGTATTTGCCCAAACACGGAGCGCTCCCCCAAGTGCTCCTCCCCATGCTGGGGTAGGAAGAGGCTGATGGTGAGGAGCCAGGATGGAGGAGGGATGCTGAAAGACTGTAGAGAGAATGAAGGTAAGATGGCTTGGCTATTTATAGAGGTTCTCTCTCGATCTGATAGGATAGACGTGTGATGGCTGATGATGAATCGGCCGGGTTAATTATCTGAATGTGCTCCTCCCGATTTGTTAATAAAACAGCATTAGGAGAGGGAGAATTGTATAAACATGTTAAATCATCTAAACCAACAACATGTATGTTAGATCCTATTCCATCGAAGCTCCTAAAAGAGTTACAAGTGACCTGCTTTTATCATCTGATCGTGGTTGTATCTCTTTATTAGTGCTACTGGATCTTAGTGCTGCGTTCGACACTATCGACCACAACATTCTTTTGAATCGACTAGAAAACTTTGTTGGCATTAGTGGAAGTGCATTAGCATGGTTCAAATCGTACTTATCTGACCGCCATCAATTCGTAGCAGTGAATGAAGAGGTATCATATCGATCACAAGTGCAGTATGGAGTACCTCAAGGCTCAGTACTAGGGCCGTTACTTTTCACGCTTTACATGTTACCCTTGGGATATACGTATCATCAGGGATCACGGTGTTAGCTTTCACTGTTATGCTGATGATACTCAGCTCTATATTTCTTCGCGGCCCGACAAAACTGGATGACGAGTAATTTCTTACTGCTAAATTCTGAAAAACAGAGGTGTTAATTATCGGACCTAAAACCTCTGCATGTAATAACCTAGAACACTGTCTAAAACTTGATGGCCGCTCTCTCAATTCTACGTCATCAGTTAGGAACCTAGGTGTACTATTTGATAGCAATCTCTCCTTCAAAAGCCACGTTTCTAGCATTTGTAAAACTGCATTTTTTCATCTCAAAAATATATCTAAATTGCGACCTATGCTCTCAATGTCAAATGCAGAAACATTAATTAATGCGTTCATGATCTCGAGGTTAGATTGTTGTAATGCTTTATTGGGTGGTTGTTCTGCACGTTTAATAAACAAACTCCAGCTGGTCCAAAATGCAGCAGCTAGAGTTCTTACTAGAACCAGGAAGTATGACCACATTAGCCCAGTTCTGTCAACACTGCACTGGCTCCAGATTAAACTTCGTATAGATTTTAAAATCTTGCTAATTACTTATAAAGCCCTGAATGGTTTAGCACCTCAGTACTTGAGCGAGCTCTTATCACATTATAATCCTCCACGTCTGCTGCGTTCTCAAAACTCTGGCCATTTGATAATACCTAGAATATTAAAAACCCATCTCTTTAACCTGGCTTACACATAACACACTAACACATTTCTATTATTCAAATCCGTTAAATGATTGTTAGGCTGCATTAATTAGGTCAACGGGAACCGGGAACACTTCCTATAACACACAATGTACTTGTTACATCGTAAGAAGATTGACATCTACGCTAATATTAGTCTATTTCTATCTTATTCCGAGGTCACTGCAGTCACCAGATCAGATGGTGGATCAGCACCTAGAGACGACCTCTACAGCCCTGAACGTCAGCGGAGATCAGGACAACTAGATGAGCCCCAGAGACAGATCTCCAGTGAAGACCTTGTCTCCTAGACGGCCATCGGGAGAAGACCACAGGAACCAGATGAGTCCTCAGCACAAACTGCTGGTTCGTCTGGCCAGAGGAGAACTGGTCCCCCGACTGAGCCTGGTTTCTCCCAAGGTTTTTTACTCCATTCTGTCACTGATGGAGTTTTGGTTCCTTGCCGCTGTCGTCTCTGGCTTGCTTAGTTGGGGACACTTATAATTTCCAGTGATATCGTCGACTTGATTGAACAGATACTATTTAAACTGAACCGAGCTGGATGATGACATCACTGAATTCAGTGATGAACTGCCTTTATTTAAAAATTTAGTGTTTACTATTGTCCTTTTGCATTACCGACACACTATTTTCCTATTTGATACTGTAAAGCTGCTTTGACACAATCTGTATTGTTAAAAGCGCTATATAAATAAAGGTGACTTGACTTGACACCATTTTATTCACAAGGTGGCTGTAAGTTTTTGCCATTCCTTACCAAAGTCCATGATACTCCCTCCTCCATGGCAATATCTGTTTGGGCACATAATAAATGAATTAGCACTACAGATGTCAAAGATTCATATTAAGTTGTTGCTTATACTCATCAATTACAGCTGCATTTATTTGATCAGGAATACAGTAAAAACATTAAGCTGAATTTTCAGTTTCATTACTCCAGCAAAAGATCCTTCAGAAATCATAATTTGCTGATTTGATGGCAAAAAAACTTTGATTTTTATCAATGTAATGTAACAGTGTGCTGCTTATTTTTTGTGATGAGTACAAGTACAGTTTCTCCCCAGTTCTTATTGATGTAAAAATAATATATAAATTGTTAATTAACACTAATATTACCTTTATTTTTTTATTTTAAATAAAAAATACAATCATTTTTGCTACTAAAAATAACCTCTCAAAAATTAAACATCTGGGTGCAATACAGTAACTAAATTACGGAATAGCAGTGTCTTTAACTCCCACAATGCCAAAAAAATAAATAAATCAGGTTTCATTCGTTATGCAAAATATAGAGTTTGGTTTTGTTTTTGGTGTGAAATGTTCCAGCAATCCAAAGCTTCTCAAATCAAGGCTATAACCTGTCTTCATACAAAACATAATTGCATTTTTAATTAATTCACCATTATTTCAACTGTACACATTGAATTTGCTGTTCAATGATATTGTCTCAGACTAGAGAATGAGTTGTGATTATGACTCACCCAAAAACTGCTAGAGAAAATCAACTTTACTTTCTCTTCGATCCATCGAATCCACAGCTTAATTGATAACTTGTCCGTCAATCATACACTCTCTCGTTGTAAGAATCAAAAGCAAATGACACTACGTATATCATTTATTTTGTCTTCCTTTAAGATGCACAATCTTCTTCACAATGCAAACTTACGGATCCATCCAGATTGGCTCTATGTCCTGCAAGTGTCCGAGTTAATTCTGCTTTTCTGTGCTCACATCAAGCCAAAGAGTGAATAAAGCAGCTATTTCAGACTCGCTGGAGATTTACCACCTAATCCACTTACTCCTGAAATAGCCCATTTCTCTGACCACTGACCTCACAGACGGACAGCATCATCACTCAGAGCTGCATTCTAGTTATTCCAGTTATGTATTTCACTGGTTTATTCCAGAAAAAAAAAAAAACTATTATTCTTTAATTATTTTTAAACTTTGACTTTTCAGCAAAAGTGTAAAATTGGACGAAATTGGACTACTTAAAGACATTAAATGATCTGAGATGACCAAACACCTGAGAAGAGATGATGCCAACCCCTCAGAGGACCTCAGAGGATGCCAACCCTCAGACAACACACAGAAAAATTACCAAAGTTAAATATATTAAGTTTCTACAATATATAAATATATTGTAGAAACTTAATTTCCTGTAACGCTGCTTTGCAATGATTGTATCGTAAAAAGCGCTATACAAATAAACTTGAATCGAATTGAATATTCAGCAATCCCAACATTTGGTAATTTTATATTTGGGGGGGTTATGGCTGTAAATTCAACCCACCAAAAAGGCCATCAAAAAGCCAGGAACTGAAAATGACAATGAGGTGAGGCTCTCAAAGCTTTGCAAACTGATGGACTTACAGCCAATCTGATTAAAGGAGAGTCTCCTAAGTAGGAATTTAACAAACAGCTGACGCACTGCTGCTCCATTACTGCATCAGCATCAGAGTCAAACTGTCCTTATGACACATACAGGGAGACAAGACGTATCAAAAGAACACAAGCCACTTTAAATGAATAAAAGAACAGTTCCGCAGTTTTATTGTTTATAGATGACATTAATAATCATTACATTGTGCAAACCACTAACAGAAACCCTGATTGGCCCTCTTATGTGTCACTGATGACATTTAATGTCAGTGCATCATATTCTCCACAAGTTCTATAATAATCATATCAGTGCAGTAATCACATTGGTCTCATAGCAAATGGATCGGTCAACTCAGTTCACCTAAACAGCCTGTTTCACACACATATTAATATGAAGGAAACTCACCATAATGACAATGCAGCACTCTATTCTGCTCTATAACAAGTTGACAACAGAATTAGTAAACATATTCAGTTTTCATGAAATAGCCATTGAAAGGGCTCAATGAGAATGATACTGAAAATATGAATGCAGAGCCATTTCTCTGGATGTGAATTAAACGTGTGTTACAGCGAGGACACGGGGTTTACTTGTTTCCAATAAAGTCCATCATCAAACGCTGGGCAAAGCCGGAAAATCACATTAAGAGCTTCACTGGTGAGATTACCCGAGTTCACGCAGGTGAAGTGGTGAAGTGTGTCACTGAGAAAGCCCTCAAACTCCTCGTGTGACACATTTACATGGCTTGACACCGTCATAAACTACAGAGGATTTCTTATTAATTATTAACAGGAGATTGGTCACCAGCTCAGACTGGTTATGAATCTGAGAAGGGGAAAGTGCTCAGTACTGACTTTCCCTTAATCACTGAACAACAGCATTCTGGGATATTACAGCATCTGGAATTTCACAACTCTAAAATAATGAAAATTATTATTTAAAAAATAATGCATTTTACTTTGTAGGTGCAACTGATTTTAATTAGCATCATAAAATTATGTCAAAAGAAGAAAAACAATAAAATATCAGCACGATTAGTATAAACACATAGCATGTGTTCAGTAGGTGTGCTAGTTTCTTTCTGTATATACACTATATTGCCAAAAGTTTTGGGTCGCCCCCTTCTAATGAACAGGTTTGACTACTTTAGTAATTTCTATGAGTACAAATCTTAATGTTAAAGCATATAATGATATTCTAGTGAATTGTGTGCTTCTAATATTATAGCAACAGTTTGGACTCTTTTCTATTCTAACATGACAATGTCTCTGTGTATAAGACAAGGTTCAAAAAGAAATGATTGATTCAGTCAGTGTGGAAGAACTTGACTGGTCTGCATAAAACCAAGTCCTAATCCCAGTTTAACACCTCTGGTGTGACTGTAAATGCAGACCTTGAGCCAAAAACTCATCACCAAACACCAATGACTTGTACATATGGGTTCAGTCATTTTAGACACTTCCAAAACTGTTGCAACAGAGATGGAAATACAATTTTTAAATACATGAATTATGTTCCCATCGTTGTTGCCACAGATTTGGAAGTGCATTTTTCTGTTCTAAAGAAGGGGGTGCCAATACTTTTGTCTATATAGTGTATGTACAAGTCATTGGTGTTTGGTGATGAGGTCTGCATTTACAGTCACACCAGAGGCGACCCAATACTTTTGGCAATATAGTGTATGTTAGGGTGAATTAAGCCCCTCTTGTATAAAATACAAGCAATGCTACTAAAGCTGTTGCTCTGTAAAAATGTGTTGTTTGGCCGGTTTGAGCTCCACACGGTTAATGTGGATTCCAGTAGACATCTACTTCTTTTTCCTCTTCTGGTTCCCTTATAAAAGAAAAAAAATCAGTCAGTATGGATCATAATAACAAGATGGGGGTGAAAACTTTTGAACAGAATGGAGATGTGTACTTTGTCTTATTTTGCCTAAATATCATATTTTTTCCTTTAGTACTGGCCTTCAGAGGCTACAGGAGATAGTTACATATTTCCCAGAAGACAAAATAAATTAAATTTACTCTGATCTTCAAATTCAAAAAGTTTTCCCCGGCTCTTAATGCATGTTTTTTCCTTCCATTTGAAGCTTCTGTAATAGTTGCACATGAGTCCCTCAGTTGTCCTCAGTGTGAAAAGATGGATCTCAAAATCATACAGTCATTGTTGGAAAGGGTTCAAATACACAAAAATGCTGCAAAACCAAAATTTGTGGGAGCTGAAGGATTTTTCTGAAGAACAGCAGCAGTTTAACTGTTCAGGACCAACAAGAGACTCATGAACAACTATCACTAAACAAACAAACACAGCTGAGGATCATTCAGGGAACAACACAGTATTAAGAATCAAGGGGATGTAAACTTTTGAACGGGTCATTTTTATAAATTCAACTATTATTTTCTCTTGTACTATATGTAAACATCTTTTATGTGAAATATCTTATTCAGGTCAGTACTAAATAAACAATAACATGCATTTTGTATGATCCCTCTTATTTTGGTAAAAATTTACATTTTGCAGATTCTGAAAGGGGGATGCAAAATGTTGACCTCAAATGCATGAACAAGTTGCACATCAGTGAGAACAACAATAGCACTCATTATGTCTGTTATTAAAGGGGTCATCGGATGCCCAATTTCCACAAGTTGATATGATTCTTTAGGGTCTTAATGAAAAGTCTATAACATACTTTGGTTAAAATTTCTCAATGGTAGTGTAAAAAAAACACCTTTTTTACCCTGTCAAAATCAGCTCTGTTTACAGTGAGCTGTTTTTTAGTCCATGTTGCTTTAAATGCTAATGAGCTCTGCTGACCCCGCCCCTCTCTTCCGTGGAGTGAGGAGCAGACTGTAAACTTCAGGGGCCTCATTTATAAAATGTTGTGCAGAAACCATCCTAAATTTGATCTTACGATCATTTCTAAGATATGCGTACGTGCGATTCATAGAATGAACGTACGAACAGAAATCGCGCGTACTCGTCTCTTTCAGATGTGAAATCTATGAATCGCAAATGATCTTGAGCTTGCGCGCAATTGACCTATCGGTAAGCCCCTCCCCTCGAACGCAGACTAGCCAATGGCAGTCGAGTATCAGTTGTGCGGGGAGCAGAACTCGGACATCTTCAGGTTTCAGCTCCATAGAGAAACATTGGAAGATCCGAAGCTCGCATCGGTTTTATGGTGTTTATGCTTCAAAAATGTAAAAACGATGCGCCTGGGGTACTTGTAACACTGATTCCAGGTATCCTGAGAGGATGGACAATATAATTTATTTTATTACATTTCCTGAATCCAAACAAAACAGAGCAAAATGTCCCCAAGTATTCAACCCCAGTACAAATGAAGACAAAAACATTCATTTTCTGGTTGTCATACACATTAAGTTACAATCTTCATCTGCTCGAGCAGAACGTTAATGTTATCTTGTGCTTTAGCAAGGTATCTCTGGCTAAAACTAGCTAACGTTAAAGTTAGTGAGTCCATGCTAACGTACAAACCTAAATAGTGGACTGTTCTCACGTTTTCTATGGTGTAGGTCAAAAACACAAACAAAGGCCTACATTTCAGTGCCTCTCCATATTAAACTGGTTAAATGTACATTAATTTAATCGTACCCTGCGACACATGAACAGTGTTGATCCTGCATGTTGTCATCCGCGATCGTGATGACCGACCGTAATATGAGACTTCTCACGCTTGTATTGTGATCTGTAAACCCTCTCTTCGATTTACCCACCGTATTTATTTTTTAAATATTTTATAAATCCCTTTATGGAATATTTAATTCCCATTTGGTGGCCTTCTGTGTCCAAAATTGTGCAAAAACATCATGGGACAAGGTTTTCACACTGCAGCTGTCATTGTAAGACAGTGAGCAACGCCGTTTGTTTGTCCGAGGGAGCAACAGTAACTAAGGGGGCGGGGCTTACCGATAGGTCAGTTGACTGGTTTCAGCACTCTGCCTTGTAAACGACTCCTAATTAATGTCATTAACATATAAAAGATCACCAATCATCATAGTTTAGAACAGCGAGCTGCAAGAACAGCTTATATTTTAAAAAACCTGCAATACTCCGACAATAAAAAGTGTGTACGTCTTAGGGCTGTGCAATTAATCGAAATTCAGTTTCGATTTCGATTTCGGCCTCCAACGATTATGAAAATACAATAATCGAGATAAAACGATTATGGCGCCCCATTCCGCCCCCTTTCCAGCAGTGCGCTTTCACTCCTCCATAAAAGCCCATTTTCACGTGTAAATCAGTAAAATCATGTAACGTTACTTTTGCAAAATTGGATGTGCTTGAGTTATTTTAGTTGATTAGATTTATTAATGTTTTAAAAAAGTGCGAAAGAGAGCTTGCGCTGTTCCTCAGGAGGATATCTGTGTATGCGCTCAGAGACCGAGCAGAGCACAGACATGTAAATTCATCCTTTAGCTGAACCTATGCGCCTAAACGCTCAAATACACGCAAAAATGTGTCAAAACGCGGCGCTTAGTGATTATTCACGTAAACCCTCGTCGGTTATGTAATAAATGAATGTAAACAGATGATACTGAAAATACGCGTGTAACAGTAAATTGGATCAGTGCGGCTCTTAAAGTGACATCGCGCTATATTTCTGCTGCCGACTGTGTGCTTAATATTAATCAAACAACAAAAGACAAAGACAAAATCACTCACTGCTCTTCACAGAAGGTCTTTTGTAGCTTTAATAAGAAACAAAGGAAGTTTAATTCTTACAGTGAAGACTACGCTGTTTTATTTTACATTTGATTATTCAATTTCTATAGTAGGCTGTTAACTGAATACTTTAGATTTGCATTAAAAATTGTTTTTGGTTATACGGCCCGCTAATAATCGTGTTAAATAATCGTGATTACAACATTGACCAAAATAATCGTGATTATGATTTTTGTCATAATCGAGCAGCCCTAGTACGTCTGCTCAGACACTGACGTGACGCTAAGCACTTTTCCACGTCAAAGACCGTTTTTATGAATATGAGCGTTGGCGTGGATTTAAGCGCAGATCAAATCTGAGCGTACGCACGGTTTATAAATGAGGCCCCAGATGTGAAACTGGCTAACTAACACATTATTAGGAAAGGCGAGTTGCAAAGGAAAAAACGACTTGTAAAGTGAATTTGGCATCCGATGACCCCTTTAAGGGAAAAGTGGTTATTTTTTCATTTTTTGGAGCAATTTTGTTCTTCCGGTTTAAAAAGCAAAGTTGAACCAATGTCACGAAAAAAGTGACATATATGCGTTAATTTGGAGTGGTGATTGGCTGCCGTGTACACATTTTCAGATCTAAGGTGTGAAAGACCAGTGCTGAAACAGGAGGGTTTCATGACTCGAAGGTTCAATTCTCGCTTTAAACAAAACATTAACTACGACTTTTGCCTCAAACTCCTAATTTGCTGCTTATTAATAGGTAGTAGGTAGTTGTTAAGTTTAGGTGTTGGGTAGGATTAGGGATGTAGAATATAGTAATGCAGAATATGTGCTTTATAAGCACTAATAAACAGCCAGTATGTTAATAATAGGCTTGCTAATAAGCAACTAGTATATTTACATTTACATTTATGCATTTAGCAGACGCTTTTATCCAAAGTGACTTACATTGCATTCAAGTTACAGTTTTTTTTTACATTTTATCAGCTCTTTCCCTGGGAATCGAACCCATGATCTTGGCGTTGCTAGCGCCATGCTCTACCATTTGAGCTACAGGAAAGCTTGAAATTTCCTTTAGTACATACTAAAGTGTTACCGAAATATGCATGACAAATATAATAAAGTAGGCTTCATAGAGTTCAAATCTCATAGCTTTTTAAAAGCTAGTTCAATCTACAGTCCATTTGTTCAGGTTTCCCTCACCTGTGCTGCTCCACATCATGAGGCTGAGCTTCTCTCCTAACAGGTAAAGAGGAGCCATGGAGAGCGACGCGCCTCCGAGGAAAACACACAATCCCACGGGACTCAAGTGAGCCATGATAGGATACACCCAAATCCCTGACGCATGGTGCACCCACAACACCCTAATGAGGGACAGACGCATTAGAAAAAGACATGAAACAGAGAGAACACGGAAAAACAAGAGCTTTGATTAGATTAATGTGAAGGATGCAAGCAGACGAGATTACCATGACAGATACAGGGCAGCAAATAAAGCCAGACTGAAAATCCCTTTCGTGCGACTGGGATATCTGTGATTCTGAAGACACATCTGCAGCAGCAGCAGCGGCATGATGAATGTGTGCTGGAGAAAAACACAGAAAACTGAAAAGCAGTCCTGAGCAGCTGCAATCCTCACACGTCCACGATGCATTACAGCAGAGCTGTATATTAGGTGTCACTCAAGTCAGTCAATACTGCAGTATAGGGACGGTAAGATTCACATCGGTGCATCGGCATAAAAGTTAAAGATGCGATGCATCGATTTAAAAAAAGTGTGCATCGGATGCAAGTTGGCATTAGTATCACAATGCATCGTTTCTAACATATTTGCACCGGTAAAAACCGACTTATTTATATATAATTATTAGTAGATGCGCTATACTTTTATTATTTAGAAAGTGTCCATTATAATTTGACACCAATATTTTATATGTATAATGATTTCTCCTCTCTAAACTGCTCTCAAGCGTGTTCTAGATCTCATGACCTCTGCTGCTACGTGAATATGACGAATCACAACACCACAGAGACCGAGGCGCGTCCTGAGTCACACAGAATATAGATTCACATGCAGAGGTAGAGCTGCATCTTCCACCAAAGAAATAAAGCAAACTATCTGTACTATATTCAATTGTATAGCATCATATTTTTTCCATTGCATCATATGTGACCCTGGACCACAAAACCAGTCTTAAGTCGCTCGGGTATATTTGTAGCAATAGCCACAAATACACTGTATGGGTCAAAATTATAGATTTTTCTTTTATGCCAAAAATCATTAGGATATTAATTAGAGATCATGTTCCATGAAGATATTTTTTCTTACCGTAAATATATCAAAACTTAATATTTGATTAGTAATATGCATTGCTAAGAACTTCATTTGGACAACTTTAAAGGCGATTTTCTCAATATTTAGATTTTTTTGCTCCCTCAGATTCCAGATTTACAAATAGTTGTATCTCAGCCAGATATTGTCCGATCATAACAAACCAGACATCAATTGAAAGATTATTTATTCAGCATTTCAGATAATGTATACATCTCAATTTCTAAAAATTGACACTTATGACTGGTTTTGTGGTCCAGGGTCACACATTGCATTGAATCGCATTGTTTTGAATCGAATCGGATCGCACTGCATCGAAACAGGGCTGTATCGTATCGTATCGGTAGCTGCTTCATATGTATCGTATCGTTGGCTATGCATCGAGATGCGTTACACATCGGCCTCAGTTATGAGATGCACATCCCTACCGCAGTACATTAACTATAAAATAATGCTCTCACCATTGCATGATTCATCCAGACGGGAATGATCTCGTCTAACATTTTTGGATACACCAGCTCTCTGTCGTAAGTGTAGAGAGTCCAGAAAGAAACGAACACAAACTGCAAGCAAGAAGATCAAGAACAAAATATCAATACACTATTAAATCAACATTCAAAATCTATTTTAAAAAACATTGTCATTAAACAAACCACTTTTGTCAAACAGGCAAAGTTATCAGTTAATTATTGAGTCTGATATCAATCTATCAATAGCTGAAGCTAAGAGGTTTCAAGCTGCGTCCTGCTACTTAAGTGTGCTATAATTCACACTATACTAGAACTACGACGTGTTTCTAAATGAGTTAAACTATGAGTTAAACTATGAGTTAAACTATGAGTTAAACTATGAGTTAAACTATGCATAAAACCCTGTTTAAAAATGTCTGCATTCCAGACTTTTGGTGCAGTAAAAATGAACCAGTGGAAATGGTAACCAGTTACAGCATAAGACACACTCTCTAATACATTTAATAATCTATGATCATGATAATTGCACTCTAATAATACATACATGATACATTTGAACATAACCTGTTGAAATAAAATAAAATAAATAATGTCCTTGTTATTTGTCAGTCATTCAAGTACTATAAAAATACTTTCAAAATTACAAAAACTGCATCAAATGGTAAATTCGATAAACCCTTAATTATTGGAAAAGCTTGAATAATTTTTTATTCAAATTTTTTTGTATTTTTATTCAAAAATACAGTGACATCATTTGGAGAAGCATGCTTAAAATATCAGAATTATTTAACATAATTGAGTAAATTATTCAAAAATAAATAGCCCAGACACAAATTTGAAAAAGAACTAAAAAACGTTCAGCATATTTTCAGTAAATAATGTCTTACAACTACAGTATGATTTTGAAATGAAATACAGCACTCAAGTCATATGATGCTTAACATACTGTTTATTGTTGTAATTGCCGTATTGGAGCTTGACAGCTCTGATTCACTGTAACTATATTAAAAGAGTGGCCAGGTATGCTATAAAACATCTTCTGTTCTATGGAACAACAATCATAAAGGATGGTTGCTAGGGCCATTGGTAGGGTACCCAGGGTGGTTGCTAGGGCCGTTGCTATGGTACCCAGGGTGGTTGCTAGGGTGTTGCTATGCGGTTGCTAGGGCCATTGCTATGGTACCCAGGGTGGTTGCTAGGGTGTTGCAATGCGGTTGCTAGGGTACCCAGGGTAGTTGCTAGGGCCGTTGCTATGGTACACGGAGTGGTTGCTAGGGTGTTGCTATGCGGTTGCAAGGGTAATCAGTCTGGTTGCTAGGGTGTTGCTATGCGGTTGCAAGGGTAATCAGTCTGGTTGCTAGGGTGTTGCTATGCGGTTGCTAGGGTGTCCAGGGTGGTTGCTAGAGTGCTGCTATGCGGTTGCTAAGGTACTTGGGGTGGTTGCTAGGGTACCCAGGGTAGTTGCTAGGGCCGTTGCTATGGTACCCGGGGTGGTTGCTAGGGTGTTGCTATGTGGTTGCTAGGGTAATCAGTCTGGTTGCTAGGGTGTTGCTATGCGGTTGCTAGGGTGTTGCTATGCGGTTGCTAGGGTAATCAGTCTGGTTGCTAGGGTGTTGCTATGCGGTTGCTAGGGTGTCCAGGGTGGTTGCTAGAGTGCTGCTATGCGGTTGCTAAGGTACTTGGGGTGGTTGCTAGGGTACCCAGGGTAGTTGCTAGGGCCGTTGCTATGGTACCCGGGGTGGTTGCTAGGGTGTTGCTATGTGGTTGCTAGGGTAATCAGTCTGGTTGCTAGGGTGTTGCTATGCGGTTGCTAGGGTGTTGCTATGCGGTTGCTAGGGTAATCAGTCTGGTTGCTAGGGTGTTGCTATGCGGTTGCTAGGGTGTCCAGGGTGGTTGCTAGAGTGCTGCTATGCGGTTGCTAAGGTACTTGGGGTGGTTGCTAGGGTACCCAGGGTAGTTGCTAGGGCTGTTGCTATGGTACCCGGGGTGGTTGCTAGGGTGTTGCTATGTGGTTGCTAGGGTAATCAGTCTGGTTGCTAGGGTACACAACATGAGAGTGAGATGATGACAGGCTTCTCATTTTCAGGGGAACGTGAACTACTTGGCTGGAAGTGACCAGTGCTGCCAACGGATTTTCAGGGGAAGTTGCTAAAGGCAGGACAAATGGTTGCTAAAAGTTGCTAAATGACATTGTGATGCCATTGTGCACATGCATCGTTATCTAATCACAATGCAAAACTGCATAGAATATACAATCAGATCACTCAAATCTCAGCAAAAAATATGATTATGAATATGGTTTGAAATGTTCATTTAGATTTGTTAGTGAAACTAAAATATAAATATAATAATATTTTTTAAATACAACATTGAATTATTGAACATTTACACATTTTTGAACGATTATATTTTATGTAGGCCTATTTTCTTATCAGTCTTATGAAAAATGAGTGCCTTTTTTTAATTTCAGTCACAGTTGCCAAATAAATTTAAAAAATTGCTAATTTTGTTGCTAGGTTCTTTTTGAAGGAAAAGTTGCTAGGGTGGTCTGGAAAGCTGCTAAATCTAAGTTGGTAACACTGTGAGTGACAGGTAAGCTCAGAAATATTCGTGGGGCTGTTGTAAGTTATTACATTTTTCTGCGCTCATACAATAATGTTTGATTTAAAGAAACTACAGAAGAATATAAGTGGTCACGTGCACACTCACAGTGCCGACCGGAAACGCCAGAGCGGTGAAATAAAAGTCCCGCGCTTTAGCGAGGATCAGAGGAGTCCCGCCGCGGCTCTGTTTGACGGACACCGCGCTGTGAACCGCGTCCACCAGCACACACAGGCCAAAAAACACCGCATGCGACACCTGCGGAGAGAAACACACACACATGAGACTCACGAGCGCGTCCTGACTCACTGACACTGACACCGACGGACTGTTACCAGATTAATGAACGTCAGGTACTTCCAGCGTCCTCCGTAAGATCGCACGCCAGGGTGTCTGTCTGAGGTCTGCAGGGTACAGTTACTCCAGATCGTGAAAACATACCAGCTAAAAATCAGCAGATGAACCAGCAGGCTCAGCTTTGGTCCGAGTCTCGTGGAGGCAGCCATGTTGATCTGCTCTGACGTCACCGGAAACAGAACTTCTCCAGGAAGAGTTTCATGGCGGCCGGCAAGATGGCGGAGTGAACAGCCGCAACGTTACGAGCTCTCGGCATCAAGTCGGATTTAAAGCACATATTGGCCGCCAGCCTCTGCAAATGCAGTTGAAATAATTTACAAGAAAAGATTAACACAAACTTTCAGCGAAAGACTAAACGAACACGACTATAATGCCTAGAAAGTCCGGACAGAAGCGTCTTAACGATTCCATGTCCAACGAGGAGGGGGCTAGCTGCTTAGCTAGCGACCACGAGTATACCAACGACGGAATGGATTGCAACCTGCAAACAAGCCTCGAAGAAGAATTCCCGCCCTTGCCCATAACGCCAAGTAAGCCTCCGCTCCATAAGAAACCAACTTTTACTAGAGTAGCCGGCTTCGGCTCAGACGATGCAGTGCGCTCCTTGGCTGATCTTATTAACAACAGGAGCGACACCCTCGAAAAAATGGTGGAATCTGTACGCGGCGACATTAAAGTCTTAAATGCAAAGGTGGTTTACATTGAGAAGAGGGTGCAAAGGAACGAGGATTCTGCTTTGAAAACTATGAACCGGGTTAGTGAGCTGGAACGATACAGCCGCCGGTGGAACCTGCGGCTCCAAGGGCTGACAGAGGACAGGGAGGAGGACGTGCAGGCTCGAGTGACCAGTGTTTGTCAGGCGATTCTACCGGAGGAAAAGGAAAGGCTATCTGCTGCTATAGACGTCGCGCATCGGGCGGGAAAACTTCGACAAGATCAGACGAAACCTAGAGGCGTTGTCATGAGATTTATCTCTCGAAGATACAGGGATGCAGTTTGGAAAGCAGCAAAAAACAACTCTTATCTTCAAAACAACGATCTTCGCTTCTCAGAGGACTTAACCCAAGAGGACAGAGAGAACAGACAAAAACTGTGGCCGCACATAAAGAAAGCTCGGGATGAAGGGAAAACGGCTTACTTCGTGGGAGGAAAAGGATTCGTGAACGGTTTGGAAATTGGTTTGTGATCTGTCGGGCTTGGTTCTGAAGGTTTGCCTAAGAAGTGCCTCGTGTTCAGGTCATTCCAGGATAATTACTCTGAGTTGTTTTATCTCAGGGTAAAATTTTGTGTTATTTAGATAGCAGGTGAAGCACCTGCTGGTTCAAAAAAAAAAAAAAAAAATGGGGTATAATGTTTACACGTTTCTTACTTCTACGTTTATATGATATAGCGCATTATTCTTCATTTACGTGAGTGATGTCAAGGTTATATTATGGTGCTGAGTTATAATGCTAAATATGGTGCCGATCTCGACAGCCCACTGTTACTTATCAACACTAGTAGTATTTAATCAAGGCTTATCTAAGGTTAAGTTCTTTATCTTTCATAGGTCTTACTTTTTGTTTTTATAAATGTTGTCAATTGTCTCGCTAAATGTCAGGGGTCTCCGGAATAGTGTTAAGAGAAAAGCATTATTTTTGTTCGCAAAACAATTCAAATCAGACTTTATTTATTTTCAAGAATCTCACTCTAAGGAGGACAACTTTAACTTTTGGAGGTCTCAATGGGGAAATACTATATGGCTCTCCCACGGAACAGAGCGTTCAGCCGGGGTAGCCTCTTTAAATAACAGGTTTAATGGAAATGTCTTGACCACACAATGTGACCCAGACGGTCACTTTATTTGCCAAGTTATTGAACACAATGGCTCAACCTACTTAGTTTCTAATATATATGGGTACAATACTAAGAAAGAAAATGTGAATCTTCTGTTGTCGATTGAAAACATCTTTACAGGTTGGTTGGTTAGATTCCCAAATGCGTTTATATTGTTAGGAGGTGATTTTAACGTTATTTTAGACGGTTCTATAGATAAAAGTCCACCTTCTCAGCATAACAGTTCAGACTCATACTTGACTGACTTTATAAGAAGATTTAAACTGATAGATATATGGAGAGAGAAGAATCCTAATAGCAGATTGTATACCTGGAGCAATAAATCAGGCTCTAGGCAGTCACGACTGGACTATTGGCTTATATCTGACAGTTTAAACAAGGATTATGTTGATGTTAGCATCTGCCCTACTCCCTTAACTGATCATAAAGCCATATGCATATCTCTTAATATCTCAGCTGGCTCTACACTTACCACACGCTCAAGCTATTGGAAGCTCAACTGTTCTACACTGCAAAATGGGGTAGTCCAACATAAGATTAAGGATATGATTTCATTTTATTGGTCTAAAGCAAACAAAGAAAACTGTTTTGGGCTCAACTGGGACCTGCTCAAATATGAGATAGGAAAATATTTAAGAAAGTTTGGTGCTGAAACAGTCAAAGCCAGGAAAGCAGATGAGTTAAAGATTGTCTCTACTATAACAAAATTATCCTGCAGAGATTTTGACTTCCTAACAATGGAGGAAAAAGAAGAGTTATCTTACTCACAAATCAAACTTGATGAAATGTATCGGCAAAAAGCAAAGGGTGCCTTTATCAGGTCTCGCTCTAAGTGGTTAGAAGAAGGCGAACAAAACTCTCATTATTTCTTTAGTCTAGAGAAATATCGTTCCACCAATAACAGTATCAGTAAGTTGAATATTGATGGAGCTATCTCTGAAGATCATCGTAAAATATCAGAGTTTTGTTCAAAATTTTATAAAGAATTGTATAGCTCTCAATTTAGCCCAACTGCCTCAGATAATTTTTTTAACTCCCTTTCAGTGAAGATGATAAGCGAAGTGGATAGAGAGTACTGTGACATGCCTATATCACTTGAAGAAGTACAGCAAGCTATAAACCAACTAAAAAATAACAAATCGCCTGGGTGTGACGGGCTATCCTCCGAATTTTATAAATCTTTTATCGCTGAACTGTCCCCTTTTTTATTGAAAGTCTTCATAGAATCCATTGTAAACGAATGCCTCCCACCTCTCTAACCCAAGGAATAACAGTTCTAATTCCTAAACCAAACAAGGACAAATTATTTTTAGATAATTGGCGCCCAATTTGTTTACTTAACAACGATTATAAAATCTTAGCTCTCTTATTGGCTAGAAGATTACGGTCTGTTTTGGACTCCATTATAGACGAAACACAATCAGGCTTCATGAACAAAAGGCATATAGGAAATAACATAAGGCTCATTTTAGATATTTTAGATTACCCAGAAATGGTAGAGGAGGGTGGGCTCATGCTGTTTGTAGATTTCTACAAAGCATTTGACACCGTTGAACATCCATTTATTTTACAGTCCCTTAAAAAATTCGGTTTTGGTGAGTTTTTTTCCTCAGCTATTAAAAGTATATATAACAACAGTAATAGCTCAATTAGACTAACAGGTGGTATGTCTCCCAGATTCAATGTCTCTAGAGGCATCCGACAAGGATGCCCGGCTTCGCCTTACCTCTTCCTATTGGTAGCCCAGCTTTTGTCTGATCATATTAATTCAAGTGAGATAAACGGCATCAATATATTAGGTAGAGAGCTTTTTATATCTCAACTGGCAGACGATACCACTCTCTTTCTTAGAGATGAAAATCAAGTCTCTGTTGCAATAAATACCATAGAAAAATTCTCCATGGCCTCTGGCTTAAGGCTGAATACCAATAAGTGTGAAATCATGTTTATCAAGGACTGCATGAAATCTTCCATTTGTAGTATCCCAGTAAAAAATGAACTTGTTCACTTAGGTATCACAATTACCAAGGACCAACAAAAAAGGACTTTATTGAACTTTAACCCTATTATTCAAAGAACCAGAAAAAAGTTGAACCAGTGGCTGTTACGGGATCTCTCCCTCAGAGGCAGAACCCTACTGTCTAAGGCAGAAGGTTTATCACGGTTAACATACCCAGCTCTATCTCTGTATGTGGACAAAAAACATATTAATGAGATTGACAAGCTACTTTATAACTTCTTATGGAAAAATAGAACTCATCATGTGAAGAAATCTGTTCTAACAAATGACTATGAAAAGGGTGGATTAAACTTTATTGATTTCTGTACTCTTAATAATACTTTTAAAGTAAATTGGTTGAAACACTTCTTTAAAAACCCTAACTCTATTTGGAATGTCATACCCTGTCATATTCTATCAAAATTGGGTGGGTTGAGCTTTTTCTTAACCTGTAATTATAATATTGATAAAGTCCCGATAAAAATGTCATCCTTTCACCGCCAGGCCTTCCTTTCATGGTCTCTTATTTTCAAACACAACTTTTCACCCAACAAATATTACATATGGAACAACAAAGACATACTGTTTAAACACAAATCTTTATTTATTGATTACTGGTTTAATAATAACATTATTTTTGTTGACCAATTATTTAACAGGGCTGGTTGTCTTTACTCTTATAATGAGTTTCTAGAAGAATACAAAATTCCTGTGTCTCCTGGAGATTATGCCAAAGTCTTTGGAGCAATCTCTGTTGGTGTCTCCATGTTATATAGAGCTCAACCAAGATTGGACACACAACAACTAACTTTGTTATCGCTAACTGACACTCCAGTTGGTAAGATTTGTTTTTCGTGTAACAATGGTAAGAACAATAAACTAATTAGATCCCTGTTCAAAACAGATATTATCACAGTCCCATATGTGGTTCCATTCTGGAATAAATTTGTGCAAAACATTGACTGGAAGAAGGTCTGGCTCTTACCCAACCGATACCTGCTGACCAACAAAATTAGAGAAATATCATTTAAAATAATTCATAAGTTTTACCCGTCTAATGATCATATTGTTAAAAAATTTAAAAAAGACATTGATGTAATGTGCACTTTCTGTTCTATGAATATTGAAACAGTTACCCATTTGTTTTGGCACTGCCCTTTTGTCCAAAGTTTCTGGTCTGACATTTGTAATTTTATTGCAGAAAAAATTGAGATAGATTTCAAGCTGTTTTGGAAGGATGTTCTTTTTGGCCTTTATGACCTCAACAGAACTAAGACTAGGCCTAATGAAACTTTCATTATTAATCTCATTCTCTTGGCAAAATTTTACATTCATAAATGTAAGTTTGCGCATTCCAAAACATCTTTTATTGCTTTTAACAATGAGGTCAAGCAATATGTCAACACGATTAAGTATTCTCTTAATCAAAAGGCAACAAAAACTATGAATGTTTGTAAACACTTTGATATTTTTTTGTAAATCTGTACTTCCCCTGGCAAATGTGATGATGTGAGTCTGTTGTTTATGTTTTGTTTATGTAAAAACACCTGCAATGTTAGAAACTGCACATTATGTTATTTTTATAATGGAGTTGAACGTTCCTGTAAACTGTGCAATTGTTGAATAAAAAAAAAAAAAAAAAAAAAAGAGTTTCATGGCGTCAAAATCCAGTGTAGACATATTGATTTAACTATGTGTGATATATTTAGTTATTTTTCTCATTGTAAACATAACATAGAATATAAAGGAAATGTATTTATTTTGGAAAATATTATATTCATAAATGAACATTTTCATCCCCAAACAAAAACATCGCCAAAATTACATCATTTTCTTTGACTTTAAGTACCTAATTATAACACAAAACAATATTAACACCAGAAAAAGTGTCAAATTTGTGAAACTGTATAATAATCTGCTGAATGTTACGTCATTTTTTATTTACTATCTCTGTACTTTGTTTTATATATTTATTATTTTTTATCTTTATTGTCTTCCTATATTATTTCTGTATTTATAATGTCATCCAATGTTATATTCAATTGTTGAAGTTAATTGTTTATACTTGCAATAAAAAAATAATAAAAATAAAAAAAATGAGTTCATGGTGTACTTTTTGCCCATCGACATTTATGAATGTGATATTTCCCAAACATAATAAACAAATTAAGAACAAAACTAATTTTCTTCTCTAAAGGCCTATCATAAAAACATTAAATATTCCTGTCTTCTAATATAATATCAATTCCAGAGATCTTAAAGAAGACTTTAATATCAAGAAGGTCACCTGTGTTGTGTATTGTGAGTTTATCACATTGGAGGAGGCTTCAGGGCCAGAAAGACTGAGATATGGATTTGTTTTCAATACCCCTCTGTGTATAGTTCTTCATTTTTGTGTTGTTTATTAAGCAGTTTGTTTATTACTGTATCTGTAATATTTTTATTGATTTCTTGCTGTTATTATTTTTACACATTGTGCGAGTTGTTACTAATTAAAGCATAAAAAAGAGTTTAGGTTAGAATTGATCCTGCTAAGCATGTTTTGGAAAGATTTAAGATTAATACCAAACACTGTTCGGGAGGCAGACACACTCTGTCAGTTTAAATCTAGATTAAAGACCCATCTCTTTAACCTGGCTTACACATAACACACTACTACACTTCTATTATTCAAATCCGTTAAAGGATTGTTAGGCTGCATTAATTAGATCAACCGGAACCGGGAACACTTCCCATAACACACGATGTACTTGTTACATCGTAAAAAGATTGACATCTACGCTAATATTAGTCTGTTTCTTTCTTATTCCGAGGTCACTGCATTCACCAGATCAGATGGTGGATCAGCACCTAGAGACGACCTCTACAGCCCTGAACGTCAGCGGAGACCAGGACACCTAGATGAGCCCCAGAGACAGACCCCCAGTGAGGACCCCGTCACCTAGACAGCCATCAGGAAAATACCTCGGAAACCAGTTGAGCCCTTACAATCTGACTTTGCAGCAGTTGGAATTGAACTGCTGTGTCGTCTGGCCAGAGGAGAACTGCCCCCCCGACTGAGCCTGGTTTCTCCCAAGGTTTTTTTCTCCGTTCTGTCACCGATGGAGTTTTGGTTCCTTGCCGCTGTCGCCTCTGGCTTGCTTAGTTGGGGACACTTCATTTCCAGCAATATCGTCGACTTGATTGAACAGAGACTTTTAGAACTGAACTGAGCTGGACGATGCCATCACTGAATTCAATAATGAAATGCCTTTAACTGAAAATTGAGTGTTTAATCTGGTCATTTTACATTATTGACACTATTTTCCCATTTTGATATTGTGCAGTTGCTTTGACACAATTTGTATTGTTAAAAGCGCTATATAAATAAAGGTGACTTGACTTGACTTAATATTTCATATATCTGTGAATTTTGTGGTCAAGAAAAGGAAACTGTTTTGCATCTTTTTTTGATTGTATTTACTCGAGATTATTTTGGAAGGATTTGGAATTATATATTAACAGAAAAATAGAGTGTATGATAGAAATCTGTATATTTGATGAACTTTTAATACAGAAAACAAACATTTGAACTGTAAAGAACAACATATTATACACCTGTTTATTTTGTTAGGAAAATACCATATACATAAGAAGAAGTGGCTCAATGTACACCAAATTTGTCACATTTTATAAATGACTTTAAATTATATGTAAATCTCGACAAACGAAAAACAAAAGCTCTGAAAGCATTGAAATGAGTCATTTTCTTCATTTCTCTGGCAGCTAATGTTAATTTGATCATGTGAATGTGTAATAACTCTTGATCTTGTGGCGTTGAATAAATAAAGCATTAAAAAAAAGTTATTTTTTTTATTTTGAAGAAAGCCATCCTTTGTATATTAATTTGTTTGTTTGACATCTGCAATAATAATAATAATAGTTTCCTTGTAATGTAGCTATTTTTAATATACTTTTTCCATTCGCTTTTTAGTTTATTGTTGCAAGTTATACCTTTACAATTAAAAACTGTTGTCTTTTTAAATTTTTGACAGTTTCACATTTGTTCAAAACAAGTTGTCAATTTCTATATATTTTTTACAAACTTTATTTGCATTAGTAGAAGAAAGCATAAAAAATGTAAACAAATATTTACATTTAATCATTTTAGCAGACGCTTTTATCCAAAGAGACTTACGAATGAGGACAATAGAGGCAATCGAACCACCAAACGAGCAAAGATATACGAGTGCTGTGATGAATACATGGGTCAAAGACGAAAAAGGGTTTAAGCATAAAAACAATAAGTGTAATACTGCTCTAATTGTTGTTGTTTTTCCCCCAAAAATGAAAAAGTTTTCTGTTTAATTCAATTACAATTTTGTTTTTCTGAGCACAAAATAAATATCATACATTTTCCCTGATTTACAGAAGACAGCCACTAAAATGTCATTGTGTAACAATCTTGTCAGGCATGTTTACAACAAAAATCAATTTATGACATTAAAAGACTAATTACTTTCACCCCAGATAATTAGTTGTAATTTTACATTTTTAAAATGTGCCACTATCCTAGGTTTTGCCTACTTGTCAGTAATAATTTTTTACTCATTTAAAACACAATAAAATGTAATATGCTCCCTTATTCTTTTATATATTTTAATATGTACAAGTCAAAATAAGCATGTTGTTTGATTTTTTAACATAAATATTGTGTTACACTGAATGACAATGTAACATTATTTCAACCAAATTTTGACATTTTATTCTCCAAAAACATATTTAAAACCTTAAAAGTAGACACTTTACTTACATTTAATGTGCTTTATATGGACATAAATCATTTTTGTAAATTTCTTTTGATGCGGACATCTTTACGTCTTTGACCCACAAATAGATTTTTCTTCCAGAACCAACATAATTTGTTTAGATGATCAATGAATCATGGTTTTATTGTCATGTATCATGCCTAATGTCACCCCTCTGAAATGTGGATTGGTGATTGAATAACAGCTCGTCTGTTAGTCCTAACAAGCTCAGACTAGCTTGAGTCTGACTCGTAGCAGACTGCACTGTGGCCACCGGTTCATTTGATACCGCTGTAGTGTCCTTCATCTGATCCCTAATCATTTCTGTCATTATGGAGCTCGATGACACCAGTCTGCATTCACTTTCATTATATGAAGGAATATAATCTTTAATAAAACAAAAACAAAACTAAATCACACTTTGAGTTTCAGAAGCATGTATGGGTCTGGAATGATCAGTGTTGGGTAAATTACTCTAAAAAAGTAATTTATTACTAATTACAACAGTGTAATAGATTACTGTACAAATTACTCTCTCCAAAATTTAATTACTTTCTAAATTCTATATCAACAAGTTATTGATACAAGGATAGACATGAAACGGTTCTTTTAATTCTTTCAAATAAATAACATAACTACATCAATTATTCTGGTCACGCTTTTTTAGATTAGGGTCCAATTCTCACTATTAACTAATTATTAACTATGACTTTTGCCTCAATATACTCCTAATTACTGCTTATTAATACTTAGTAAAGTAGTTAATTGGGTAGGAATTGGTTTAAGGATTTAATAAGGTCTTGCAGAATAACACATTAATATGTGCTTTTTAAGTAATAATAAACAGCCAACATCCCAGTAATATTCATGCTAATAACCAACTAGTTAATAGTGAGAAATGGACACTAAAGAGTTATCAATATTCTTATTAACTCACCAAAGTATTTAAAGTGAGAAGGGAACATAAAAAGCATGCATTTTAAGGTTAGACTTTAAAAGTTTGTTAAATACACTATTGTATTGTGCATAAATGTTTTAGTCTATACACAGTATTAGGTTCAATTACATAAGAAGTAACTGTAATTAAATTACAGGAAAAATAAGAGTAGTCCCTTACATTACCTTTTCAAGGCAAAAGTAATTAAATTACAGTAACTAATTACTTAGTAACTAGTTACACCCAACACTGGGAATGACATTTGGGTGAGAAAATAATGGCAAATTGTAATGTATGGGTGAACAAACAAATAATTTAATAATTCTAAAGCGCTCAGCCAGTTCAGATCGACTGGTTCAGTCTGTCTCTGAACCCAGTACAAATACTGGTTGAAATGACCACAACACACCTTTCAGTGGTTAAAGTTGGCATGAAAAGAAAACCAAGACCCAATTTTCTTCCCTATTGTGACGTATATGTGAAAGAAATGGCTTATTTTACAAGTAAAACCTGCAGGACGGGACTTCAGTCCATCAGGAATTGATTGGATTATAGAAAGTAGGTGTTGCAAAACTAAACGGGCCGTCACAACATTATTGCCTCACACCTACACGTGATCAGAGATGTTGTGAAGGGTCAGGCTCGATGTTTTGGACTAAAGATTATGAGGGCTCATGTTTTTCACAACCAAACCTTCTTTTTCCAAGTCACAGACCGACACAGCAGTGAAGGGAGAAGCGCACATGAATGCCCAGAGAACAGTCTACTTCAAGTAGTTCAAACATTTAGCATCAATATTGGTCCTCTCAATACAGCATCAACACTGCAAGTTTTTACACTTATTTCTGTGGGTCTCACACATCACCAACAAACACGAGCCAGAGGTGAAAGTGTTAGATACATCCGAGTCTGATAGGCTGGTCATATAAGCAGGTTCTCTCTTATTCAGAATGATGTGAAAACTACAATTTGACTACAATCAATTCAAGATATCAAGACTTTTATATATTTATCAAGATGTTTATTATCAGGTGACATTCTAATGAAGTCCCTCAATAAACAAAAAACAAACATTAAATTAAAAAAAACAACCACACACACTTTGTCATCATGTATTTGATGATGCTCAGTGTTTACTTTTCCGATTCTCTCTGTACAGCAGAAGTCGCTCTGTGGTGTGTTGTGGCAGTCTGTTTCTCTGGGCTCGTACAATACAGGAGGCTAGAGGAAACAGTCTTTTAAACCCCCCCGAAGATGCTGGGACGGCCAACAGTTTGCGGCAGATGCTCTGTAGGCGAGGGAAGCGGGTAGCTTCTTTCCAGAAGGCCTGGACAGAAACCTCTCCCTCAGACAAGGGCTCTGATAAATACTGCCGCAGCTCAGGCACGTTCATCAGCTTCTGCATATCAACATCTGCTTTATCACAGCTCATGTCTGCTGCGGTACAAGTTTCGCTTAATGCCGACTCTACAACTGAAGAGGCACGCTGTTTGGAGGGTGTAAACAGTGTGGTACTCTTGAACTTCTCTTTTCCGCCGTCAAAGGGTTGCAGCTTGATCCGCGGGTCCAGAACTGTGGCTAGTATAAAATCTCTTCGCAAAATCAGAGGCTGGAAGTAAGAACGCAGACCAGAGCGCAGGGCTGAGCAGAAAAGGCTGAAGCTCGTGGCCTTGGTCTCGAGAGTTTTATCGAGTCCAATGATGGACGGAATGACGAGGGACAAGGTGAAAGCGTCTTCCTGAAGCACCTGGACCACTTCTTCGAAAGGCTCCACCAAGCCGACAAAGTCCACTACCTGCTCGCGTGCAACATGAACCACCGGTGGACAAACGTGGCAGCTGTTTGCCTCGGTTCGAGCTTGATTGAGAAGGGTCATCACCAAGTCCCATACCGACTCCTGCATTATTTCACGGATGATGGTGATGGTGGAGTTCCAGGCGGAGCTGCTTGTGCTGCAAGAAACAGAGAGCGAGAGCTTGCATTTCCGTGAAAGGACCTCAAGCCAGTAGGCACTGCGGCGAAAAAAAGACACCACGCTTTGTATCTCGAGAAGTATGCGCTCAACAACTCTGGACTTCTTCAGTGCCTCCTTCATTACACAATGCAGTAGTGTTGTAATACAATCCAGATGTTTGCTGCAGGAGATTTCAGCTATAGAGTACTCGTCTATGGCAAACTGGTCATCAAGAAAACGCAATAACTCATCTTCGTCTGCATCGTTCTTTTGTGCAGAATACATGATCTTGTAGTCACAGAAAACATCATGTGTAGCAATAGTGTTCTTGGCCTCGTGGACAATGCTGTAACCGATGTTATGTGGGAAAAGCCCATAGCTTAGAAGAACTGATTCGAGCTCTCCTCCAATCTTTGCTGTAAACTGATTACACAGCAATTGGCGAAAAGCCACAGTCGGTCTGTGAATGTTCCAGTCGTCATCAAGAAAGTGCATCTGAACGGCAAGAAGTGGTTCTGTATGTTCACTAGCCCAAATATCAGCGGTGAGGTGAACAACATTACGGCCTGCACTCAAAGATACACAGTTCATGAGCTGCTGGATCAGCCGTGGCTTGATGGTTTTCTCCACAGCATTATAGAGCTCTAAAGCTATGGTGCGCTGTGAGACTTGTGGATGTTTAGGACCAACGGAGGACATGAATTTACGAAACCCAGAGCCTTCAGTGAAGTTCAGGGGCAGCATGTCTTCGGCAAGCATTCGCAAAACATCATCAACAAAAGCTTTATGCTGCGGCGGCACAGCAGAGGGACTTCTGGAGCTGGAGTGTGAAGAGGAACATGGGTAGAGGGGAGGACTGTTCGCATCCAGTGGTTTTTCTAAAGTCGTCCTCTTCATCTCCTTCACCTTGGGTAATGGCTCTGCTGTGCTCTTTGACTGTGGATTAAAATCAAATATTTTAAAAAAGACAAGCGTAGGCAAACACATTTATTTCTAAATTATCCCAAGTACATAGATCATATAAGTGATCTACAAGTGATCCTCAGGCTCTCCACTATCATGTGTAAATGGCATTAAAATCTTTTAACTTAAAGGCCTTTCCACACTGAGCGCGAAAAAGCGAAATGAATTTCGGACTCGATGACGCGCTGGAATAAAACAACAGCTTCCTATGGATGTTTCCACATAGATGGCGAACATTCGCGCACCAAAAATGCGAATGTTTTTTTTTTGTCTAGTCCGACGAATCTTTTCAGTTTCGCAAAGCAAAAACACGGGCCGTCCAATAAGATTTGAGCAATACATCACATGGCCAGAGCAACTGCTGTTACCCAAAAGCTCGACGCGGTGGCGCTAAAAGCTCAGAAGAACATTTCTATTCATTCTCTACTGAATTATGAAGAGCACCGTCCATTATCTTCCACGAGCGTCAGAGCTCGTTCACTCTAGACCTGTCAATCATGTAATCATAATATGTAACATGTAATCATGTAATCTTGCCCTTCAGTATATATATATATATATATATATAAAAAAGAGAAACATTTTTCTACACATGAAATATGAAAGCAAATAGACCTATAATTATGAAGATATGTGTTTTTATGCAGCTCATGGTAATTTTTTTTCTTTTTACAATAAAGGATGTTTATGACATGACAAGCAGGTATCGATCAGTCCATTATAAAACAAACAAAGAGTGCATGTCTGCTTATTACAGAATCAAAATCCATTTTAGATCACAATCGGAAGTTATTACAAGCACTCGATGATGATTTAAAGTGGGTTTTGAGCAAAAACTTTAATAATTACATACATTTTCAAGCTTGATGCTAATTGTACCTCTAATTAGTTCAGATGTATTCCTATAAGCATTATGGATATTTGTGTTTCTGATGAAGAAAAAGTTATTTATCTTAATTTAATGCTGTATATTGAGCAGCGGACGATGTAAACCACAGGAGATACGTACGCTACATGAAGAAAAAATGCATTGTTGGTCGGCGCCACCTAGCGTGCAGGCGTGAATTAGCAGAAGGCGAAAATTCGTTTCACGCTCGGTGTGAAAGCAACATTCGCGGGCGATTTGCCTCACTTTTTCACATCACGCTCAGTGTGGAAAGGCCTCAACACAAATGCTAAATCTTAGTTTGGGGACAGAAAGTACAAATTAAATTCTGGTGTAAAATTAGGTGTTTGAAACAAACATTCAAAACTTACACCACTGCTAGAGGAAACACACCTCTGTTCATGTGTGATATAACCTTTGTGACAAACTAGCCCCACGGTCTTGAGGCAATCAGTAGTTAGATTATGTTATGTTATGTTGTGATATTTAAAGCTGCAGTCTGTAACTTTTTTTGGTTAAAAATGATCCGAAATCAATATTTGAGCAAGTACATAACCAGCCAGTGTTCAAAACTATCTCCTTACTTTAGCCCGATTCACAACGGTTAGCTTATAATAATGTTTTCTAATTTGAGTGATACTGGCAGGAATTTGCGGGAGATTCGAGCATGCTGCCGCGTCATTATGTCACATCTGTAAACATAAAGGAGGAGTCCTGGCTGGTAGGCTATATCGCACGTGAGGATCCAGCAGGTGGCGGATCATTTATAGCCTTTTCTTACAGCAGCTGGAATAATTAAATTTATCATTTTGATGGCAGACTGTAATCCAGAAAGGATTATGTGTTTATGAAATACATGTGACTTAAATTATATTCCAGTTTTAAATGTGCTTCTGATTACAGATACGTACGTGGGATTACACAAGGTTTTATATTTTAAAGAGAACCAGTTCGAGGAAAATAATTGGCTTTTTGGATTAAAAGAATTTCTTAATATGAAATTCGAATGGTATGACAATTAGAGTTTAAACTGTACAGAAACTGAAATCTACACGTTAATACACACTATACTCATAGTCACGCAATGCTGATGTTGTTAACATTAATAATTTGAGAATAAAGTAGAACAATAATAATAATTTGCACGGTTTGGTGTGATATGAGCTAACCGATCGTTAGATTTTTATCACCGTTGGTAGCATGATTTATTGTAATGCTTTTTTCCTCAGTTGGGCAGAACAAACGTGGCAGTTACTTGTTTAGATGCAATATATGGTAAAAATTCTTATTTGGGTCATATATTCCAAGACGTAGGCTAGAATCTGTGATTCCTAAGTACAGTATCCATACTTGTGCAGTGACTGACAGCCACACATTCACCTCAAAACATTAGATTCGTCCGCGCTGGAGCCGTGCAAGAAAGATAATTCTGCAAATAACTGCAATTGCAGGTTTTCAAACAGAGATGGCGACAAAGAGGCAAAACTTACTGACTGCAGCTTTAACTTGGGTAATTTAGGAAACTAATTTTTATATTGTGTGTTGTTGTATCTGACACTGATGATAGACCAATGTGTGACCACAGTAAGATCAATAAATTCAGTTAATTAAAAGAGTAAATTTTAATTAATTAAATTAACAAAAATGAACAAGAATTTTGCAAGATCAAGTGCTGAACAAAAATGAATATATACACAACACTAAAAAATAAAATACCTTTTCATGACTTGTGGAAGTAGTGGTTTCTTTTTGTGACAAGTAGAGTCCAAGATCACTCAAGTCAACATCCTCCATCTTGTAGGTGCCCTTGTCCATTTTACGCTTTAAGGTTGAATACCAGTGGTTCTTTATGGAGTTATCAGTCCTACCAAACATTACCAAATGCTGATCAGTTTCATTGCCTTTCTGTAACAATTTACAATCTTACCATTCACAAACTAAACTGAGAGAACAGCCTTAATTAAAGGCAGCGGCTATTTGTACTAAGTGCAAATAGCATATGTTTTAGCGATGGATGCTATTTACACCAAGTGAAAATAGTAGTATTTTTTAAAGATATGCCATTTACACACTAAGTGCAAATAGCTATAGATTCTATTTACACTATGTTAAAATATCAGGATTTTCTGCTATTTATACTGCTTATTGCAAATAGTGGCAATTATCTGCACCTCAGTATTGTCGTACATTATAAAACAGTAAGCAATAATAACGTATTGAGTGCAAATTATAGTTTTAATTCAAATTATTAAATGCATGCCACCTTATTGGGACAATAAATCCCTCCCTACACCTACCCTAACCCTACCCGATACTCTTATTTTCAACTTTTTGATTATTTCCTTAATTTTTATTTAAAATAAATGCCTTTCTGATGCAATATGAGATTTGAAAAGGGAGAAAAAAAGTTTGGCAAAAGGCAGGCTCGAACCCGGGTCGATCACGTCAGATAGCATGTGTCTTACCAGCTGCGCCACTGAAATTGATGCTGGAGAAGTGCCTTATTTTAGTGTTGACTAACTCAATCACACGTTAGTGGGCGGAGTTAGTGTAAATAGCCTTTGCCAACAAGACGGGCTATTTGCACTTAGTGTAAACAGACACTCCGTTAATTAAATGACAACACTATAATGACAACACTATAAGACTGTTTAACACTAACTATAAAAACGAAGATTATATATATTACAAACAAGACTATTTAAAAATGATTATTTAAAAATGTCTTGAAATTCTAAATTACCTTCCCGGGAGAAACTTTGCAATTTGTGCCCAACGAGATCCCAGCACACAATGGCATTTTACGATCATAAGATCCTCCTCTTCTGTCCAGGGGGTCTTAATCACAGAAGGGTCGAGGTGATTATGCCATCGCTCGCGGCACTGTTTGCCCCTTCTGCCTTTTAGGTGCTTTGCAATTGTGCTCCACTTCTTGTCACCATACAAAGACACCAGCTGAATGAGCTACAGAAAGAGAAGACATCAGTTAGATCCCGTCTCAATGAGGATAGTCCACATAAACTTAATCTCCAGAGCTGCTGTGAGCGTTCACTTCAGGAGCTTTTCAACATTTCATTTCAGAAACCTATGCTATTACTACTGTATACTAAAATATACTTTTAAAGTAATAATAATAATACATTGATCTTTTAGGAATAACATACAACTAAGATATTTTTCATCCATGTTTTAATGTATACAGTTCTGTCGTGCAGCTTCTTATTTGACTAAAAAATGTAAATAGTGTTTTGAAAAATTAAACGTCCAGCCCTGATCCTTCATTACGATTTAATAAATACACCAAACATTGCTCACCCTTTCATCTTCTTCTTTGGTCCAGGTTCCCTTAACGAGCTCTGGGTCTAAGACAACCGTGAATCTGTATTTACATTCCTGTGTAGAGCGTCCCTGCGAACACAATTCCAGACTTCAGATCTCAAATATGTACAACCACAAATGTCCACTTAAACACTTCAATATTTATGACTTAACGTTTTAAATTAAATCACTCACAGGTAGGAAGCCTGCAATCAGTTCCCACTCATCCTTTCCAAACCTCCCGACGAGGGACGCAAGACTTTCATCCTAAAAGTTAGCAAAACAAACCACCCAAAAGAGTTTATTTCCCTTAAAACTAAGCATGTTTGTATACAATGTTGATTCTTAAGAAACCTATCAATAACGTCATATTTTGGTCAAATTATACCCCCCCAAAAAAAACGAAACTATATTTATAATATTAAATAATATTTTGACAACTACCATTTTTTCATTTTCACAAACGTCTAATACATATATACTATAAATACCTAGGATTGTTATTAATCACACCTTACATTAAAATCTGTAGCACACACATAAGCATATAACAAAGCATTTGGAAGTGGAGAATAAAAACCCTGCTCCAATATTTATGTTAATAATTGTACTATTTCATGTACAATTACTTAATTCAAGTAGGTGATGTATTGATTTATTATTAGCAATGATTTAAATGCACCTCAATGCTTCAAGCTCACCTCTTTTTTTTTGATTCTTTATTAAACATTTTTGATTTATAACTTTTACAGCAGAGCCCGAGATCTGCCCATATACGTATATATAAAAAAACAAAAAAAACAAAAAACAAATATATATCATCTCAGGATTTCGAGAGGTCTGACAGCTCACCTCTTTTGAAGTCCATTTGCTCTTCAGTCGCTCAATATCTTCATCAATATCAGACTCGGGATCAGTCACACCCTTAGGTTTAAGACTTACCATAGCTTCTATTACACTAGAAACACAGAGATGAGAATCAAACAGGATTCAGAACTGAGATTAAATATTCCTACATGCGACCGTTGAGCTGAACTCCTAATCAATCCTAATCAGACGTACAGAACCTGCAATGAACTTCTACACACAAAAACAGCTCCAACGAGAAGCAGCAGCCAGGTGCAGAAAACAGAGCGATGGTCATAGGAAGTGTTTGCAAAATTGAATGAAGTATGGTTTCAATTAGGGCTGGGCGGTATATCGAGTTTGTGCGATATATCGATATATTCTTTATAAGCGGTACGGTATGAAACAATACCGTTAATATCGATATACAGTAGTTTGATACGAGCGCATTTGAAAAAATATCTAGGGAGAACACAGACTGAACTGCTGTGGAGAAAGTGCATAATACAATTTGTTCTAAACATGTGACAAGCTTTATATGAAGGGCTTTAAAAAACTCGTAAGATATAGTAGCCTATAGTTTATAGATGCTCTGACAGAAAGGCTGCGTGTGCCGCTGACAGAGATGCTACTCGCGCTGTTTAATGTGTTTGAGATGTGCTGTTTTCCTTAATGCATAACTTACATTTCACAGGTATATTCTCCCTCTGTAAATGTTAGAAAGCTATAGAAATATTTCCATTTTGCTGTCAGAAATGCGTGAGCTTTTGCTTTGCGATTCTCCGCTAAACTTCACAGACTTCATTTAGACCGAGCACCGCTGTGCGCCAAACAGACGCGCAATGAAATAGGAGCGCAATAACTCTGACTAAAATGTACATTTTGCTGAAATATTTGTAGTTGGACAATGTGACATATGTAGAATTTGTCCTACAATAAGTGTATTTGTATGATAGCACTTAGGGATGTCAATTTTCAATAATTTCCACAATCGATCATCGTTTAAATTAACGATCAATTAATCGATTAATCATTAACCTTAACTACTGCAAAATGCATCTATTGCAGTGGCATAGTCACCGGCATGACAGGATGTGCAAATGCCACTCAAAACGCCAGCTTCCTCACCCGAATGAAAAGGGTTTTTAGTCTAAATAAAAGGCTAGTGGCAGGATGGTAAAATGAATAGATGTGATTATGATTATTTGATAAAATGAAGAGCGCGCCGGAGTTACGCACGGGATCATTATACTTTGTGTGCTGTTTCATATCCTGTCACGGAGACCGCTGAATGCGCCTTTTTAAATGGTTTCATGGTGCTCGTTGTTTTATTTTATATATACATTACAAAATATACATTATCGGGATTTAAAATAAAATGATCCCAAACGCAAGTACGGCGCGTGGGGCTGTGACGCGCGGTCAGTGATCCGCTTCCAGAACCACCGGCGTTGCTACAAACACACTGTTACCCATTTGAAACATTTTAATGTGAGTATTATGACACAAGTGAGGTACAAAGCTTTGTTAATAAGAGAAATAATTGGTTAGCAGGCAAATGTTACATCACGACCATGCTTTTTGATTCATGCCGAGCGTATACATTTAAATCAAGCCAAAAGCAGCTTTGTGTTCTGTTTTTCCGGATGGTCACGAATTTAATATTATTTATTGTTTCTTTTCCCAAATCCTCACTGTCTCACCCTCTAGATAATCGCAGGTTTATTTTATTGTTGTTCTTTTCTTTCCAAATCACTCACTGTCTCACCCTCTAGATTCGCAGGTTTATTTTATTGTTGTTCTACTTTCACTGTGGTAAACATGTGGGGGAAATGTTTTCGCAAAGATCTATTACTGTGGTAAACATGTGGGGGGAAATGAAAGATTTCGTGGCCATGAATTAAGAATTCGTTACAATGACTTAAATTGTTCCCGCATTTAAGTTAAATCATGGGTTTTCTAGGGCAGGGGTTTTCAAACTGTGGGTCGCACAAAGCCACTTGGCGGCAGCTATATGACACACACACAACACACACACCGTTCCTAGGGCTGGACGATATACAAAGATTAATTACGAATTGCGATATTGCTCAGTGCGATTTTCGAATCGCAAAGGCCGGGATTTAAAACATGCGTTGCGTGTTTTGAAGCGCGGAACGCGCACGAGTTGTAATAACAGTGAGGGTCTCAGAGCGATGGGTCGTTATTAAAATGCTCGGTCCGCATTATTAATGAGAAGAAACTCTCTCACTTCACTGCGCTGTGTTCTGCATGAGATTGCATACACCGGAAAATTTAAATGTTGCGAAAACTGTATCAGGTAGGCTGTTCATGTTTGAACTCTGCACTGTATCTTTCCGAGAGATGTAAAGAGTTTGTTGTTTTCGTTCCTTCATATGCATTTAATCCATAAACTGTCCGTAAAAAGCATTTCACATGTGGCGGGGTTAATTGTAACACTATACAAACATTTCCACAAGCTAGCATAACAGAGTTTACAAAATGTCCTATTATTTCCTTGCCATATCATCACTATATAGAGAATTTTTTTTTTTTTTTTAAATCTTTTGAAGATATAGCTGAACATTTATTTAACCATTGCAAAAGTAAATTTCTGGCTGAAGTAAATTTGTCTTCTCGGTTTTAAGTGTTTATTTAAAATGAGACGCATATGTTTATTATTTTTACAATTATTTCAAAATTATTTTAATCTCTAAACTGTTTGAGAATTCTGCTTCGCTTCTTATGCTTTGCTAAAAATAATTTGCTTTTTTTTATAGCACTCGCAGCGCGGATTACAGTTCATAGCTGCACCGGAGTGAGCGCGTTTCCAGGTTTTATGGACATATTTGTAGACTCATTAACATCTGTAAATGAAGAAATTAAAACGTAAATATTAGTAGTGAATGTTTACAGTGGTGCTAGCCTATAAAATAAAATGGTTATTTTTCTTAAATACTTAATTTCTGCCATATTATGCTTTTAATTATGATTAAGCTTATAGTAATGTCAATTGTTTTTTTATCTCTAATATTTTGGTGGGTCTTGAAATAGATTATACTTGTCTAGGTGGGTCGTGGAATGGAAAAGTTTGGGAACCCCTGTTCTAGGGAACAAATTAATGAAACATGGACAGCTGCCACAAATTAATATGTCATAGGAACGAATTAACAAGTTGTATGAATGAATAGACTGTCCTGCTCGCGTGCGCAGCCCTGTCAAAGCGAAGTGCCCGATATGCAATAATTATCTAGGGAAATTATGATTGAACATGACTTATTACTACATTTCAATACAAAAGAACTTTGTACTGTATCTCTTTTAATGTACTTTTAAAGTTTGTATCATATTAAAATAATTATTTTCTTGTAAGATCCAGCCCCTTCACCGTCACTCACAGCCGTTTGCACGTGTTTTGCGCACGAGCCGCACGCACCCCAAAATGAAACTGCTTAATCAACCATCGATAGCTTTTATCGATTACGTCTCTTATCGACAATTAATCGATCGTCGATTAATCGTTGACATCCCTAGTTACAATGTTAGAATGTAATGTGATTTTAACCCTTTTTTGCACATAATATTTGCCTACATGCTTACATTCACTTATTTGTTTAATCCAAATACAAAATACCGAGATATATACCGTATAATCAGCCACAAAATACCAAGATATGAATTTTTGCTCATATCGCCCAGCCCTAGTTTCAATGAGATGTAATCACTCATTAGTGTAAAGACACAGAAAGGAAGATATTACGGCAACAGAGACAGAAATGAAACAAAGAGAATATGCACCATACCTTACTTTCCCTTTCAAGCAGCTGCGCTTTCAAAGGATGACTCAAATGAATCACTGGATAAGCATACTGAACCTAAAATTTTGAAAGACTCACATTAGTTCAAAAATAAAACTTTTCATTATTCATTTAACACCAAATTTGTTTTTCCTGGACAGCTACACATAACTGCGATTTTTAAAGAAAATACAGATGTAGTGGTTGTTGGGATTTCTGTATGGTGTGTTTAGCTAGAAAGGCTGGAATACCAAACACCGCTTTTAAACACTATGCATCATATATTTGCCCATTTTGTTTGATAGAGAAAAACTGGCCATCATACTCTAAATGACTGAGGCTCACAAACTACCAGATTTTCAGACGGGCAGTTTGGTAGTGTATGCTCCTCGGTCGTTTAGTGTATGAAGGCCAGTTTGCATAGTGTTTTAAAATCGGTTCAAATTTTAGAAATCATGTAGCGTATTCAAGCTTAAACTCAATGTGTGCTGTAAAATCAGTCCAAAACATGTTTAAACACAGCATGAAGCTAACAAGTCTGTACCCATCATACGCTACATGATTTTCTGAATGACCAAAATCTGTAGATTGGCTCTGACTTTGAGCAAAAGTAGCAGTGTTAAAGGGACAGGTCACCCAAAATGAACATTCTGTCATCGTTTACACCACCTCGAGTTGTTCCAAACCTGTATGAGTTTCTGTCTTCTGCTGAACACAAGACAGTTTGAAGAAAGTAGGTAACGTTAACCAAACAATCCTCATTGACTTCCATAGATCCAAAATATCTTCTTTAGTAAGCAGTAAAAAGAAAACAAACAGGTTTGGAACAACTTCAGAGTGTGTAACGTTACATGACTGACTTTTCTTTTTTTGGGTGAACTATCCCTTTAACATCCCTTTGCATCTTTATAGAGTGCTTTCAATTGTTTTTACAAAACTGTATGGAAGACGATGTCAATCATATCAATTATCAGCCATTACCTGAAAATACTTACAGTGTATGGATTTCAATATTACTGAATCCAAGAGAATTGATACAATTTATTTCGATGGAAATCAATAATCCTAAAACAGAGCAGTTCAGTCATAATGTTAATTTGTACCCAGAAGGCTAACTGGGTTATAACCGCACTGCACGACCGTTAGTGACCAGTGCACATTATACATATAATAGATGTGTAACGTTAGATAATAAAATGTAGACTAAATTGTTTTAGGACACCACTTTAAAACATCTTGTGCACTACATAGGGGAGAGTGAGCGATTTCAGACAATGAACTTCATGATTAGCATTCCCGGCTAGTTCAGAGGCAACATTTCCTCTGGAAAAAACAAACATTATACTGTTAAACTCGCTCTGTAGTAGATGTTTTTAGTGTATAATAGCGAATACTTTAATATTAGTCTAATAACAAGAACTCCTCTCTAAAACTGAAGCGGTTTTCCTATATTTCAGACACTATAACGTTAGTAACACGACGAAACTTCGACAGTTAGCGCAACGGTCGCTCACATCCCTAACGTTACATCTGCCGATAGATTAACGTGAACTGCTTTGAGCGTCAGTTTGTTAACGGAAATAACCGTCATTTGTTCAGTGGGGAATATTTTCAGTAATTAAACGACACACTTTTAAACTGTTGTTTTTCTTTCTTACCCACACACTTGCCCGGGCATATCTTCGCTCTCCTGCAGTAGTTTCTCAAATGTCAACGATAATTGAAGAAGTAAACTCGCTATAATAGTGAAAGATATGAGTTATTGTAGTGAAAGCTGACTGTGTGTGTGTCGTTTTGTTTGCCTCACACGCGCCTAACCTCCAACTGCTGCTGAGTCCTGAGCCCGCGCGCACAGCTTCTGTGCTCGACTGCGTCACATCTGCGCTCAGTTTGCGCAGCGCAGCCGCTGCTTTCCTCCCACTGCAGCCCAGCGGGTCTGCGCAGACATACGCAGCACAAACCGCTCACGAACGTTACAGGTACATTTAATGACACACAGAATGTACTTTAGATTGAAGTGTTTGTATTAGGCACTGCTAGTACATTAAAACGTGTTTAAACATTGATTCAAACCAGATTTCATTGTTATCTCTTTTGTCCCGACAGAAAGTTCTGTTATCAGTATAATTGTGGAGATATATTCAATATACAAATTCATCTTTCTTTGTCAAACTAACAATAAAACCACCTTTTTTTTTTTACTATCTTTATATTATGATTTTTTCATACTTTTCAACCTCCTTATAGGTGTCAAAATCACTGTTTTCTCCTTGTCGCACACCCAGACTTTTAAACTTCAACAATGAAAATACAGTTTAAAAATATGACATATCTGGTAACTATTAATGTACCTGAATTACGCACTAGTAAAATAATTAAAATACATTATAGTATTTAATGTGAGACCACTATCAATATTACTTTTTATACAAAATATAGCTGTCGCACAGTATAGGTGTCATTTCCACCACAACACTGTACTGTCCCTTTAAAAAGTTTGTGTGAAAGATTGTTTAGGTGGTTTCTATGGAAATGTTCAGTGACATCAGAGCACATGTTGGACATGGAGGGAATTTAAATTTTCATCAACAACATATGAAGAAAAATCAAGATAAATATTGCTTGATCAGTTAATACATTTATTCTACGTCATTTCCAAACATGCTGTACCTTCAAGGGTGTTTTTAAAAAGCTAAAAAAAAATAAGTTAAATAAGAGTATTTTGCATGCATAAAATGCTAAGAATTAATTCAAAGCTAATCAGTGAAACTATCTTCCATTTTTTTCACAAAAAACTACAGAAATGTCGTTTCCACCACACTGCCTCTGTGGTGGAAATGACATTTATGGTTACAAAGTACAATTGATATGTTTAATAACTTTGTGAATTGAGTTTAATGAGTGTGATGAGTTTAAGACTTTTTTTTATAAATATCTCTGCAGTTTCTCTACATTCACGTTAATGCATTGTCATTTCCATCACCACACATTTTTTTAAAATATTTAAAAAGTTCTCACATTAAAAATGTATCCACAATTGATGAGATCATGCTCTACTTGATATAAAAATTCAAGTTATTTATTTTCTAATAAGCTCTTTCCAAAACCAATATTAAATTTCAGAGTGTGACAGGTGTACAGTTCAGCATTCGGTCCTTAGGGCAGTTCATTTATCTCATTGACAAATGTATAATTATTGTACATTGTGGAAAAACTGGTAAAACTAGTTACAAAAATGATCTTAGACAATTCTTGAGTGGAATAAGTTATTCTATATTTAAATAACAGCTGTATATTGAGATCAGAATCAGAATGAGAATGAGCTTTATTGGCGAGGAATTTGTTATAGTGACAGAAGCTCCACAGTGCAACAGAATGACAGCAACAGGACAGGACACAGACAACAAAATAACAATATACAAATAGGCAATGTACAAAATAGCAAAAACACTATGCAATACAGACAATCATGTGTGTACAGGTCTGACATGTGCAAATTTGAAATGGAAAAAAAAAAATATATATATATTATATATGTATGTGTGGTGAATAAATAGTTGTATAATAGTGTTGTGTGTTCCACGTTAATGTCAAGTGTTCATGAGATGGATTGCTTGGGGGAAGAAACTGTTCCTGTGTCTGGTCTTTCTGGTGCTCAGAGCTCTGTAGCGTCGACCAGACGGCAACAGTTCAAAGAGGACGTGTGCTGGATGTGAGGGGTCCAGAGTGATTTTGCCAGCTCTTTTGCTCACTCTGGATGAGTACAGTTCTTGGAGAGTGGGGAGGGTTGTACCAGTGATTCGCTCAGCAGTCCGGACTACCCTCCGTAGTCTTCTGAGGTCAGATTTGGTAGCTGAGCTGAACCAGACAGTTATTGAAGTGCAGAGGACGGATTCAATGATGGCAGAGTAGAACTGTATCAGCAGCTCCTGTGGTAGGTTGAACTTCCTCAGCTGGTGAAGGAAGTACAACCTCTGATGGGCCTTTCTCACAATGTAGTCTATGTGAATGTCCCACTTCAGGTCCTGGGAAATTGTGGTGCCCAGGAATCTGAATGACTCCACTGCAGTCACAGTGCTGTTCATGATGGTGAGTGGGGGGAGAGCAGGGGGTTTCTCCTGAAGTCCACGATCATCTCCACTGTTTTGAGTGTGTTAAGCTCCAGGTTGTTAAGACTGCACCAGAAAGCCAGCTCCTTAACCTCCTGTCTGTAAGCAGACTCGTCACCGTCCTGAATGAGGCCGATCAGTGTGGTGTCGTCTGCAAACTTCAGGAGCTTGACAGAGGGGTCTTTAGATGTGCAGTCAGAGATGTGGTGGAAACGACATTTGTTCATTGCAGGTCGGAAAAATGTAAAATATTAACAATTTCTCTTGTAATCTAAGTTTGTCCTCTTACAGACCTTAAAACTAGACACATTATTGAAACTTATGAGATTGTGTTATGTGACTTTTGAACAAGTTTTTTTATTCAACTTCACAAGGCTAAAAGTGCCCCTAGTTGAAGAAACACCCATATATGGAGAATGGAAGTGTATTTTTATATAATTTAAATCAAATGTCTTCTTCACTTTATTAAACCTTTCAAATAACAAACAGGCATTGTTATCTTTCAGTTGTTAAACACACCAGCAATAAATCCAAGCAGCATATCATAAACACAAGAACAACAATAATAAAAGAAATGAATTAAAAGAAAATAATACCAAAACATGTAAAGCAAATTATAAGACAAATTGCCAGTAGTTTGGAGAGTTTCAATGCACTCTTAGTCTTTAATTGTTTTAGGGATTGAAATAAAAATCTTAAATAATTTTTAAATGCCTCAAAACAAGGAGAAACTTTAACAAATCTACATTATCTCAGAAATTTTCCAGAGTTAGTGTACAGTGTGGAAAGCACACACTTGCATAAATTCATCTTTGCTGATTGCAAACAGATAATTTCTACAATCAGCCAGAATGAATTTACGCCAGTGTGTCTATCCAGAGAGACGAAGACTGCTTATCTTCCATTGACCTCCCACATAGCACACTAACTCGATAGAAAAAGCCTGGAAAGTCAGTATGGTCCATTTTTAGATTACATTTTGAACAATATACACAGACTTTGAGCTCCTAAACTGTAGGCCATAAATGACCAGACTGAATCTAATCCTAAAACACTCATAATGTGCATTTGACCTCATGTTAGTGACAGGCCAGTGCTCTATGTGATATACAAAGATGCTCTGAAAGCTCTGTACAAATGTAACTAATTTGAACACAAGTTTTATATTAAAAAATGTCATGTGAATTTAATTCTACTCTAGAATGTGCTGAGTTTTGTTTATTTGTCACCAAATGAGCTTATCTGTAGTCACCTGATGAGACTAAAATTAGCAAGTTTAACCTTTTGCTTAAGGGGCAAAACTAATTATAATTGATCTAAAAACAGTTTCTAGTAATCGTAACATAGTAAAAGTCAACATGGAATTTGAAATACCTGTTTCTGGTATTTCTGTTTCATCTACAGTCTACATGTTTTGTAAATGGTTCATTATAAAATCATGAAATGGTTCGTTTTTATGTTTATTTATAATATTAATGTTATAAATGTTACTATTAAAACAGATGGAGATGCTCTGCTTACTGGTGAAGTCAAAATGAATGAACAGTGTGTGGATGTAATGTCTTGCATGAATTCATTGCTGCTTTGTCATATGGAAACAAAAAGTGCCACATCAGAGGAAAATGAAGTAAAATCTCAGCACATTTCTTTCTGACATAACACACAGATTAAGTGAAACTTTAGAAAAGATTTTACAACACCTTAAACAAAAACATGTAACATTATGAGCAGTATATCTGTATAGCTTCAATGAGAAAAAAAAACATATACATTTATCAATGGTTTTTCACATATCTGAAGACTTTCTGAGCATTAATACATGATTTCATAAAGCACAGTCAGATTAACTTATCATTTACAGCTCTTACATAAAATAGATTTGATTGTGACATTTTTAATAACAGAAGAAATGCTCTTACAGGACGTTTTGCACAAAACGTTACAAAGCAAAGGTGTAATTATTGATGCTTTTCAGTAATCAGATGAAGAACATTAGATGAGGATGTTGCCAAGAGTAAGGCACGCAGATCCACAATCCCCAAAAGACCAGCAAGATCAGAAATCTAGACTTTTACAGATTTTGCAACTATAGCTGCTTCGCCACTGGTGCAATCAGCAAATCCGTCTGCCGCAACGTCCTTCAGTCTTACACAACGAACATGAGTGCATACTGATGAAATATCTTATTATGAATGCAAAATGAGCACAACACCTTAAAACTCGTTGCGTTTCCTGTGTCACAGCCTTTACCCTCATTACAGTCCAGTGTTTTTCCAGCGTCCAGAAACGTCTCAGTGACCTGAAGGTGAGAGAGCGCGCCTCAGAGGAAGCCGTCTTCTCCAGAGATGTATGAGAAGCCGTTGAAGGCGTTGGAGCTGCTGGTGGCGAGGCTGGGGGTGGGATCTGGAGTGCGGCCCACAGAGTTGGGCACCATCTCTCTGGTGAACTCTGGGTCAATGTGCTGAAGGTCTGCTGGGCCTCTCTGGAGAAACACGGCAGAACTCTTATTACACAAATCGCTTTCGGTCTAACACTGTCAGATGGACCAGAAATGAATGTGTGCATGCAGTAATAATCTGTATTTGCTTCCTAACAATCACCAACAGTGTTTGGGAAAGTTACTTTTAAAAGTAATGCGTTACAATATTGCGTTACTCCCTAAAAAGTAACTAATTACGTTACTTAATTACTTTTTATGGAAAGTAATGCATTACAATATTGCGTTGCTCCCTAAAAAAGTAACTAATTACGTTACTTAGTTACTTTTTATGGAAAGTAATGCGTTACAATATTGCGTTGCTCCCTAAAAAAGTAACTAATTACGTTACTTAGTTACTTTTTATGGAAAGTAATGCGTTACAATATTGCGTTGCTCCCTAAAAAAGTAACTAATTACGTTACTTAGTTACTTTTTATGGAAAGTAATGCGTTACAATATTGCGTTGCTCCCTAAAAAAGTAACTAATTACGTTACTTAGTTACTTTTTATGGAAAGTAATGCATTACAATATTGCGTTACTCCCTAAAAAGTAACTAATTACGTTACTTAGTTACTTTTTATGGAAAGTAATGCGTTACAATATTGCGTTACTCCCTAAAAAGTAACTAATTACGTTACTTAGTTACTTTTTATGGAAAGTAATGCGTTATGTTACTTTTGAGTTACTTTTTAAATCTGGGCAGGGCTTGCTTGTTTGTTTTTAATATAAAAAGTTCTTCTTTTACAAATGTAAAAGCCCTTTCACATCAAAAGTGAAATGAATACGCCTCAGACTGAAGGAAATGTAGATTCACGTCTCTACAGTAGAGCGCAGCTCAAACTAATCACATGAAGAATATGACGCAGGAGAAGAAAGTTCAACACTATTCAGCAATAACTAAAATCAAACACAAATGTGTCATTTTTGCTTAGTATGGTTGAATTGGATCATCGAAGGTCATTAGCAAAGACACTGGTTAATAAAATGGGATTAAATACATAAATATTTGACTTATTTAACATTTAATTATTGTAGCTTTGTATAATATTCTGAGTTTGCATTTGATTGTTTTCATTGATTCTGAGGAACACTGAATGTGTTTTTGTGTATATGAGATGAGTAAATACTACATGTTCATATTTAGTCTAGATCTACAGTAAGGTCATGTTCACACACAACGCTCTGCACTTACTCCTGATTTCTCTCAACATGGCAACACCAGAGCTGTCAGACAATACATGAGAAACTGGCGTTACTTATTTGAAAAAGTGACTCAGATATTTCCTTCTGAATTAAAAAGTAATGCATTACTTTACTAGTTACTTGAAAAAGCAATCTGATTACGTAACTGGTGTTACTAGTAATGCATTACCCCCAACACTGATCACCAAAGGCCTGTAGGGAGTTTGTAGTAACCTACCACATTTGGGTTATATGGAGGAGTGATTCGCTTGTGGTAGAGGTCATCCCAGTTAATGTGGGCAAAGAACATATGATTTTTAATCTCCAACTGCAAAACCAGAACAGTTGACACATTAACAGTGACGCCTGGCATGATAAACAGTTTCACAATGACAAAGACCTCCAGAGGGTCACTCACAAAATCAGCTATGGCTCCTATCCGGCGACGCTGATCTTTCTGCAGGAGTCCACAGAGCAGGTGAGTCGAAGCCTCTGACTTCCCCGGCGGCAGATGCAGAGGTTTATGAAGGATCGCGTCGTACATCTCAGACATGTCCTGGCTGTAGTACGGAGGCTGTTTGCCACAGTCATCCCAAATTCAATTAAGTCTGGGCCAAGAAGATTAACATATATATATACAGTGAATCGGTGAACTTACTAAGCTGTAAAGCATCTCGTAGAGCACCGCTCCAAGACACCACCAGTCCACAGTGCGGTCATACGGCTCTTTCCGTAGGATCTCAGGGGCCAGATACTAAGAGTGAGAGAAAATCACATCACTTTGTCAACACAGATACATAAAATACACTCACATTAAACACTATGTACTATATAGCAAATCTCAACTGCTGTAATTTGTTTATATTATCGAAAAATGTAAACTATATTATAGCCCATTGATATATTAACAGTTGAACATATGTGACCCTGGAGCACAAAAGCAGTCTTAAGTCGCACGGGTATATTTGTAGCAATAGCCAAAAATACATTGTGTGGGTCAAAATGATTGATTTTTCTTTTATGCCAAAAATCATTAGGATATTAAGTAAAGATCATGTTCCATGAAGATATTTTGTAAATTTCCTACCATATGTATATCAAAATATATTTTTTGATTAGTAATATGCATTGCTAAGAACTTCATTTGAACAAATTTAAAGGAGATTTTCTCAATATTTTGAATTTTTTTGCACCCTCAGATTCCAGATTTACAAATAGTTGTCTCTCAGTCAAATTTTGTCCTGTCCTAACACACCATACATCAATGGAAAGATTATTTATTCAGCTTTCAGATGATGTATAAATCTCAATTTTGAAAAATTGACCCTTATGACTGGTTTTGTTGGCCAAGGTATATGGTACATCCTACTTTACCTGCGTACATACAGTACACTCACGTAAAGCTATATATATATGTAAAATATATATTTATATATATATATATATTAGAGATGTAACGGTATGAAAATGTCTCGGTTATCAGTATTATCACGGTATTGTTAAAATGTGCTGGAAATGTTCCAAAAGTACTGACATATAAATCGTTTCAACAAGTTTTGTATTTAAAACCAACAAACAATAAATAAAATGACTTTTTGTTGCATAAACACTAAAACTATAACATTACCAAAGATGTCTGGATTTTAAATGACAACATGACTGAACAGCATGCACGAAATGTTTTATGAAAAATGTTTCATAAAAAGGTGAACCTCATATTTGAGCCTTTAAATAAATAAAAGGGTTAAGTCAAAATTCTAATTGATTAATAAATAATTATATGTATTTTATCTGCTCCATAAATAATTCTAGAAACCTTATCTGAATTGTTTGAATGTGTTGAATCCACATAAATAGTTTTTCATCAACAGGTCATAATGTACAGCAGGGCATGCAAATTCAGTCTGTTTTTTGGCCAGACAAACACTACACAGGCTGAATGTAAGTTAAGGCTGATGATACACGGGGCAACTTTCTGAGCAATTTTGCAAGGCAATTTTTTTGAGCAATGTTGCTTAGGTGCTTTCCCATTGAGAATGGGCAACAAATTTCTGTCTGGATATTTTAGATCGGTCGTGGGCCCTGTGTCTCACCTGGATGCCTGCTGATGGCAAAATTAACCAAAGTTGCCCGGCAACATTGCTCAAAAAGTTGCCCAGTGTATCATCAGCCTAAGTCTCTGTAAATCCAGTCTCTGACAGCAGGTGGCGCTGATGGAGCAGCAGAATTACAGCTGTTTCCCGTAACCTCTGTAGACACAGCAGTGCTGCGATTAAAACACTACTTCATTAGCCTATAACATGGAGTGAAGATGAAAACAAAATGCTATCGTATCTTGTCTGAAGACAGCCAGAAACTTCAGAGCTATATTAATATAATTAATTCATCCATATATTAATTTGTATAATTCCCTTAGCACTCTTTTAAAACCTCCCAGCTTTTCCGGCATGTTTTCACTCAAAATGAAACTACTCTGCGTGCTGTGACTGTTACTGAAAACTTGCTAAGCTGGGCAGTATTTATTTATCGTGAGCTGTTCAAACGGTAATCGGATACGGTTTTAAAGATAATTAAAATATGAAACAGTAATACTAACTGTAACACATCTGTTATGTGAAATAGCTTATTCAGGACAGTATTAAACAAACAACAACATGCAATTTTTATGATCCCTCTTATTTTGTTAAAATTATTAACATTTTGCATATTCTGCAAGGGGCATGTAAATTTATGAGCACAACTGTATATATATATATTAATTATTTGTGACCCTGGACCACAAAACCAGTCATAAGGGTCAATTTTTCGAAATTGAGATTTATATATCTCACTCTGAATAAATAATCTTTCCATTGATGTATGGTTTGTTAGGACAATATTTGGCTGAGATACAACTATTTGAAAATCTGGAATCTGAGGGTGCAAAAAAATCTAAATATTGAGAAAATCACCTTTAAAGTTGTTCAAATGAAGTTCTTAGCAATGCATATTACTAATCAAAAATTATGTTTTGATATATTTACGGTAGGAAATTTACAAAATATCTTCATGGAACATGATCTTAATATCCTAATGATTTTTGGCATAACGTTTTTTTTATCATTTTGACCCATACAGTGTATTTTTGGCTATTGATACAAATATACCTGTGTTACTTATGACTGCTTTTGTGCTCCAGGGTCACATTTATTTAATTATAGCAAATCTCAGCTGCGTAATTGTTTATATCGTCACAAAAAATGTAGTTATATTATTGTCCAGCTCTTTATATAAAGTTGAATATAAAAGTATTGTGTTCCGTCTTCCGGATTGCATTTCCACGGCAGAAAGGTAATATCTTACGAATTTATGAATGAACCTCTCATTTTAAAATCTTCCCGGTCTTCTGACATCTGTTATGACATCCGCTTTAAAAATGACGATGCTCTTGATAACAGTGGTTAACTCTAAAACAAGTAAATCTACTTCACCAACTAATTACTCTTCAACAGCGATGCTATAGAGCTACCTTAAAAGCGGAAGTTCAAAGACACAATACTAAAAATGGCTGCGCACTTGTTTCTCTGATGCATAAGGTCCATAGGGTTGAGTCTAGAAGGGATACGTATGGCGCTACTGGGCATGCGCACATCAATACAGCGTAGTTTTTGTCACACTGTACAACAATAGTTACTATTTTTTCATTCCTGTAAGGGGTAGGTTTAGGGTTGGGGTAGGCGTAGACGTTAATAAAACACAATCTAATAGGTATAAAATTAATTTCATTGTTCATTTCCGGTCGGAGCTGTATCCCTTCTAGCCACAACTGGTCCATAGGGCTATAAAGACTATAACTGTATACAGCTGTACAGCTCTCTATATAAAGTTTGATATACATTACATCCAGCTTTATCTGCATACATTACAATAACGTGAAGTGATAAGCTATACTGTATTAAAAATCTCAACTTTTTTTTTTTTTTTTTGTTGCAAAATGTAACTATATTATTGCTCGGCTTTTTATATAAAGTTGGATGTATACTGTAAACATGTCCAACTTCATTCACATATATTTTCCTGTAGTTCAAACAATCGAGCATAGCGCTAGAATGCCAAAGTCCATGGGTTCAATTCCCATAGACAGCAAAAACTGATCAAATGCTATGTAGGCCTAAGTCACTTATGATCAATGATTCTGCCAAATGCATAAATGTTCATAAAAGTGCTGGATTGCTTGTGTTGTCGCAAAATACTGTATAAACATTAATCTGCAAAATGCAACTATAAGCGACAAAGATATAAGAATATTATAAACATTATTAACATTATGATTTTCTGTAAAGCTGCTTTGAAACAATGTGCATTGTAAAAAGTAAATGTGACCCGACTCGTACCTCTGGAGTGCCACAGAAGGTTGTGGTGGTTCCTTCTGGTTCTATGCCTTCTTTACACAAGCCAAAATCTGTTAACACCACATGACCCTGAGAGAGATCAGAAACACACTTATATGCACTATCATCACAATGCATTTATTACTATTGCATGCAGTAGTCCTAAACAGCTGTTTTACCTGGTGGTCTAACAGAATGTTTTCTGGCTTGAGGTCTCTAGATGGGAACATGAAGACATGGAGGTGAGATCAGGCCAGCTGTGATATGACAGGAAAGCGTTGCAGTTACTGACCTGTAAACTATATTGAGAGAGTGAAGGTATCCGATGGCACTGGCCACCTCCGCCGAGTAGAAGCGAGCTCGTGCCTCGGAGAAACACCGCTCTCTCTGCAGGTGATAAAATAACTGCAGGCGCAAGAAAAAGACCCGTTTTTAACACATTTGATTGATTGTGCTGCTAGTTTTCACCATGTGAAATGTCAAACAAATCTGTTTAAAACTATGCTTTAACTTGTGTGAGCTGATACAGCCTAGTACATAACATAAGCATGCATTTATTCAACATAAATGTATAATCAGAAGTATGGTTATTAATAGTGCTGTGGCTGCCTCTCTTTGACCCTGAATGGTGGCTGTTTGTAATTATAACCAAAAACACTTTCGTATTCATCAGATGTAGTCAATCATGTGAATGCTGAACAGTGCTTCAGTCTGAGTTATATATTATTATCAAGTCTTATGTACTTGATAAGTATATAAAAGTTTGGAATATGTAAGTTTTTTATTGTTTCTAAAGTAGCCTCCTCTGCTCACCAAGGCTGCGTTTATTTGATCAAAAATACAGTAAAACAGAAATGTTGTGAAATACTATTACAATTTAAAAGAAATGTATTTTTTTATTTATGTAATTAAAGCTGAATTTTCAACATCATTACTCAGCGTCACATGATCCTTCAGAAATCATTCTAATATGCTGATTTACTTAAAGGATTATGGATTAAAGGATTCTTTAATAAATCAAAAGTGCAAAAGAAAAGCATTTATTTGAAATGCAAATCTTTTATAACATTGAAAAATATATTTACTGTCACTTTTCATCAGTGTAATGCATCCTTGCCGAACAGAAATATATAAATAAAAAAATGTATAATAAATAAATACATAATGTTTCAAGTCTGCATGAAATGGAAGTCACCCTATCTATAAATGCATGTTTTTTGATTGGCCACGCCCACATCTCAACATCCAATCAGACAGAACTACTGTATTGTGCATCTTTGTTCTTTGTTTTCTCATAATCTGTCACATTTGTATGCAGCTGAACTCAGTTTTTCGGTTGCAATGGTTTTGAAACAATTTGACTTTTTCTGAAGTTGCCTGTTGTATTCATAAGTGATGCTTTCTTGCCATACCTCTCCACCGTTGACGTAATCCAGGACAAAATACAGCTTCTCTGGGGTCTGAAAGGAGTAGTGCAGCCCGACCAGAAAAGGGTGCTTCAGGCTCTTGAGCAGCACGTTCCTCTCTGCCATTATATTCTTTTGCTGTTGCACACAAACGCAGCATTGACGGAGGTGAACAAGAGAATACAGATATGAGCTGACACCATCCAGGACAAGCCATAAGAATAAGACAAGTGACAATGCTACAGCTTCAAGAGGAGCTTTTCAGTGATAAAACAATGCACACTGCTTGTGTATTACACACTGGGATCGTTTTCAGCAATTATATTCCAACATCAAAACATGCGGTGAATATTAGTTACTGTAGTAAATCAAAAGCCTGTCTTTTGGCCAGCAAGCTTGGCATGGTACAAAGGACAGAGTTAGATTAGATTAGATTCTATCATTATCAGAGCAATGAGGTGTTTTGATCTTTCATATATGGAAAAACAAGCTGGTTGCATGCAAAAAAAAAATTACTAAAATAAATAAATAAACACCAACCTCTTTTTTCTTCAATATAACTTTCTTTTGCAAAACTTTCACGGCATAGAATTTTCCATCAGCTTTCAGTTTTGCTAAGAGCACCTGCAATCGACATGATATCTCACATATTGTTTTGGATAAAAAAGCATTTCTGTATTTTTTCGTGTTGGTCACTTATTACATTTATGCATTTAGCAGACACTTTTATCCAAATCGACTTATTCAGGCTATACATTTTTTTTATCACTTATGCCTTTAAAACAGTCCCAAAGGAAAAAACAAACATTTCTTTCATCAAGGTAACCTTAGCAGACTTCCGTCTGAAGCGTTAATGATTGCTGAAGTCATACGGGACACAGTTAATCAGATAGAGGCATCAGACGCGCCTCACCTTCCCAAATGTTCCTTTACCAATCACAGCCAGAAAGTCAAAGTCAGTGGGTTTGGCACTGAAGCACACAAGACAACACAAATGAACAGTCTAGCACGAGTCTTTATAATATATACAGTATAACAGTCACTATCTATGAACATAATGTAATGTAAACAAAGGTTTACAGGATTCTTCTGATAAATGACTAATAAAAGCGTGATCTTACTGAGGATTGACCGACACACCCAGATTGACCTCGTCTGATGGAGACGATAAGGACTGAAGAGGACAGTGAAATATATTAAACATATGCATCCCAGCAAAGCTGGCTAATGTACAGCGTAACAGAGAAGAATTAAAGTTCTTACCGGGTTATAATGAGCCATCTTGTGTTTCTCAGCGGTCAGATCTGTGAAGACCTGAAGTGTCCAGCAGCACTGAGCTCTTATGCTGGTCTCGCTGTAGATGTGCCGCTCTCAAACTGGATCTTCAGGTTTGACACAACAGACCCATGAAGGACGTTTGGTGATTCAACATGAACGCGTTTACACGGTAAATACAGCTTTCTCCTGCAAATTAGGACTACGAATATACACTTTGTTCCTAAAGGTTATGTCTGCTGGTGTGAGCTTCGACTAAAATGTGCTTTTGTTTGATAGACAAAAAGATCGTGATAATTATTATCCTTATGTTTTTAATAAAAAACGTATGTGTCTTAATAAACACCATCTTAGGAGTTAATTATGAATCTAAATAAATAAATGGTTACACTTTATTTTAAGGTGTCCTTGTTACAGTGTAATTATACATTTAAGTACTGAGTAATATTAATAACTACATGCACTTACTATATGGTTAGGGTTAGGATTAGGGTTATTTGCATGTAATTATGCATCATTTATTGTTATTATAATAGTAAGTAAATGCAACATGTGTAACAAGGACACCTTAAAATAAAGTCTTACCAAATAATTAATAAATAAAAGCTTGTATAATATATCAGCTGGAAGTAGATTAGAAAATAAAACAAACAAAAAGAGTGTAAACATGATGTTATAACAGATGCAGGCAAAAACAGTTGAAATCAGTTGAAAATGAAAGGGTTCTCTGAAAAACAACTCACCCGTCTGTTTGGAGTCAGGGTTAAATATATAGTTGATGAAGTTTTGCTGATAAAGTGTTGTTGAAGTGCATCATTTTCTGCGTGTCTCAGAAACGTCTGGTTATGCAGCTGCTTTGGCTGAAGGCCCAGGTGAATGATCAACCCATGTGTGCACCAGAGATATGAGCCTGTGTGTGTGTGTGTGTGTGTGTGAGAGAGAGAGAGCCAGAGAGACGCTCTGTAGTGTGTGTGTGTGTGTGTGTGTGTGTGTGTGTGTGTGTGTGTGAGAGAGAGAGAGAGAGAGAGAGCCAGAGAGACGCTCTGTAGTGTGTGTGTGTGTGTGTGTGTGTGTGTGTGAGAGAGAGAGAGCCAGAGAGAGACGCTCTGTAGTGTGTGTGTGTGTGTGTGTGTGTGTGTGTGTGAGAGAGAGAGAGAGAGAGAGAGAGAGAGAGAGCCAGAGAGACGCTCTGTAGTGTGTGTGTGTGTGTGTGTGTGTGTGTGTGTGTGTGTGTGTGTGTGTGAGAGAGAGAGAGCCAGAGAGACGCTCTGTAGTGTGTGTGTGTGTGTGTGTGTGTGTGTGTGTGTGTGTGTGTGTGTGTGTGTGTGTGAGAGAGAGAGAGAGAGCCAGAGAGACGCTCTGTAGTGTGTGTGTGTGTGTGTGTGTGTGTGTGTGTGTGCGCGCGCGCATGTGTGTGAGAGAGCCAGAGAGACGCTCTGTAGTGTGTGTGTGTGTGTGTGTGTGTGTGTGTCTGTGTGTGTGTGAATACTTCACTATGCATTGGAGACAAACGTGTCCCAGCAATGAGTTAAATCTGAAAAAAACTTCCATCTGGGGACATTTTTCTTTGTAAAAATGATACATAAATAAAGCAGGTCTAAGTAATCTTTAGTTTTTATTTTGGAAATGCAGAGCTGGGTGTGGATTTGGGTCAGTATTTATTAGCTGCATATAAAAACTACAGAAGTCTATTGCATTCCCTCATTTAGATAAAGTGTTTGTACATGATAACTTATTATTGAGTCCATTTTAGGTGCCCTCACAAGTTAAAAATGCTCATAAATTGGCCAAATTATATTTGTATTTAAACCTTTGCTATTAAATACTTCACTATTTTGAGACGTCTCATTCCACCGCTCTTCAAACGCAGCTACAGTAAATACTAATATATAACAGTCTGTTACTGATTACAAACAATGATGCTGATTGTAGTCAGTAATGTAATCTTACTCATTTAAGTAATGTATTCTGACTACTGTGGGATTACTTTTAGATTACATTTGACCTAACTTGTTCATAGATTTTAATGGGTTATTGTTGTAATAATAATAATCATCATAAAAGAGAAATATTAAATGTTTTCCATTCTTTATCAACATCAGTACATGCATTAAACATTACATTACTTCAGGGTTTCCTAAACTGGGGTAAATGGAATAACTGCAGGGGGTTTAAATTAAACCAAAAAACATGGTTACTATAGATAAACCATGGTGACCACAAATTAACCATGGTTTTACTACAAATGAAACAAAAAAAACATGGTTACTATAGATAAACCATGGTGACCACAAATTAACCATGGTTTCACTACAAATGAAACAAAAAAAACATGGTTACTATAGATAAACCATGGTGACCACAAATTAACCATGGTTTTGCTACACTAACCATAGTTTAACCATGGCATTTGTAGTAAAACTGGTTATAGAAATGGTAATCAATATGCCAAAAAAACACAGTTACTACACTTTTACTACAATAAAATAAGTATCACTTTTTATTTCTCCTCTTTCTACTTGTTTTACTTCTGTTTCAGTTTTTATAACCATTTCTTACTGTGTGTAAGTTGTTGTTTTTTAGCATGTGTGTTTGGCTCAGTGTTGTTTTTTAGGTTTACTGATAAACTACTGTTTGATTTCCTGTAGCTCAAATGGTAGAGCATGGCGCTAGCAACGCCAAGATCATGGGTTCGATTCCCAGGGATAGCAAGAGCTGATCAAATGTAAAACTGTAACTTGAATGCAATGTAAGTCGCTTTGGATAAAAGCGTCTGCTAAATACATAAATGATTTGTATTTGTTATCCATTTACATTTTAGGTAAATCATGTCTGAATTTATTATGTCTGTATAGGTATTTTATTAAGTTATTTTAATACTTAAACTAAATGGAAATGGAATAATATATATATGTATATTGAATTTATAAATGTGTATGGATATATGTGTATGTGTGTGTATGTAGTTGTTTTTGGTGTTTGGTTTAGTGTTATGTTATTATTATACTCTTATACCTTTTGTTCTTTAATATTTTGAATTGTTTTTAGCTTTATTTTTTGTTTTTCATTTAAATGTTAAGTTTTTAAATTTTGTTGTATGCATTTGTCATTTTTATGCAATTTCTTTATTTTTAAAATGTGTAGTATTTATAAAGTTTTAGCTTTTAGGATCTGTTTTTAGTTGTTTTAATACTTCAATTGATTGCTTCTATTGTCCTCATCTGTAAGTCACTTTGGATAAAAGCGTCTGCTAAATTACTAAATATAAATATATAAACCATGGTGAATTTTCATAAGGGTAGGCTATTTAAGAAAGGAACATTTAAAAGATGAAAAAGAGGAATTAGGGAGAACCAATAAATTATGAATAAATTATTGCTATTGTGTAAATAATATGTAATCATGTAATCCATTAAAAAGTAACTCTAGTCTGATTACGAGTATTTTAAAACCATTTAACGCTGTTTGCGAATCCTTCGTTACAACTATGGTTTCAGAAAACACAGAAATTATAAATCTCAATCTGATACAACAGCCAATCCATCCTCTAAATTACTAAATAAATTTATCACTGAGCTCAACTTAATCGATCTTTGGAGAATTCAGAATACTAAAGCTAAGGACTTCACTTTTTTTTCTAATAGACACAAGACTTTCTCTAGGATAGATTACATATTTCTCAGCCCATCTTTAATTTCGTCTAATTCCTCCATCTCTATATTACCAATTTTATTATCTGATCATTCTGCTGTGTTGTGCAGTGTTCCTCTTTCCGATGTTAAAGCCAAGTCCCCTAGATGGCGCTTTAACATATCATTATTAAGTAATCAGACTTTCATTACTTCTCTAAAAGAATATATTAAGGAATTTCTTGAAATTAATATGCCCTCTGATGTGGATCCTCAAATACTGTGGGAAACGACTAAGTGTGCTATACGAGGTTTCTGTATATCTTTCTCTTCTACTCTCGCCAAAGCGAAAACTCACCAGTTTACACAATTAGAAAATAAAATCCAATCATTACAAAACCTACAAAAACAACATTTTACTGAGCAACAGGCTACACAGCTGTCCTCTTTAAAAGAAGAATATGATTTACTTTCACACTCAAAGGCAGAATTTATTTTACATAGGACTAGACAAAAATATTATTTTGAATCAGAGAGACCTAGTCATTTATTGGCCCTTAGGTTGAAAGAATGTGAGTCTAAGGCATATATTAGCGCAATAAAATCATTGGATGATCAGGTCACCACGAACCCTGTGGCAATTAATTACATATTTAAAGGTTTTTACACAAATCTGTATAAAGCCGAAACAGATTTTGATGAACCAATTTGTAAGCAGTATTTAGATAAATTGGAACTGCCTCGGATCTCACAGATGGATAAAGAATCTTTGGAGGCCCCATTAAGTTTGGAGGAACTTCACGTCTCTCTAAAAAGCCTTCAAAAGGGCAAATCGCCGGGTCTAGATGGTCTCCCCCCTGAATTATATTTAGAAATTTGGGATTTGGTAGGGACACTTATGCTTAATTCATTTAATTTTGCAATTGAACATGGGGCATTTCATAGAGATCAAAAAACATCACTGATTTCATTACTTCTTAAAAAAGGGAAAGATCCATTAGATTGTTCCAGCTACAGACCGATTTCGCTTATCCCATGTGATCTAAAAATCTATGCTAAAGTTTTTGCTTCTCGTTTGGAGAAGGTAATTCACAGTCTGATCAAGGAGGACCAAACTGGTTTCATCAAGGGGCGCAATGCATCTGACAATATGCGTCGACTCCTTCATATTCTTGACTTTGCGGACTCCCACCCAACACCTTGTGCGGTCTTTTCACTTGATGCAGAAAAAGCCTTTGACAGGCTAGAGTGGAATTATATGTGGGCAGTTCTGCAATGTTTCCGCTTCGGTGAACACTTCGTTTCTATGATTAAGACATTATACCACTCACCTGCAGCATCAGTCATAACTGATAATATTATTTCCCCCTCATTCCCTTTACAGCGGGGAACGAGACAGGGGTGTCCACTTTCCCCCTTATTGTTTTGTCTATCTCTCGAACCCTTAGCACAAGCCATCAGGAAATCTGAAGTATCGATTAAGATTCATGATCATAGTATTTCATTATACGCTGATGATATTATTCTATATTTAGACCACTTTGATGTTTCAGTCTCTAGTATAATTAAGGAATTTGATAATTTTAGTAGCTTATCAGGATACAAAATATATTGGAGCAAATCTGCTTTAATGCCAATTAACAATGTTAAGGTTAATTTTTCTATTCCCTCATTTATCCCTATTAAGGAATCTTTCATCTATTTGTTTCTTCTTTCATTCAGAGACAATTTTAATAACATTTTCGTTAAGGTCAAAAATGACATTCAAAGATGGAAGAATCTTAAAGTCTCTCTCCAAGGAAGAATCTCCACTGTTAAGATGAATTTGTTACCTCGATTTAATTTTTTTTTCTCTATGCTACCACTTTCTCCCCCTCCAGGTTACTTTAAGGAGATCAACTCCATAATTTCTAAGTTTATCTGGAATGATAAATGCCCCAGAATTAAACTTACCACATTACAACATCCTAATAGCGCAGGAGGACTGGCTGTACCAAATTTTGAATTATATTATTGGTCGTTCCAGCTTAAGGCCCTTCATAATTGGGTTGATCCTCAATCTACAGTTTCATGGAGGGTGATTGAAGCTGACAAGGTTAAACCAAATAGACTTCAAGATATTTTATTTACTGACACAGGAAAAAAAGGGGATAATTGTAAATTTGGTCCGGTTGTGGCTAACTCTATTAAAATCTGGAAAACGGTTGAACGTCGGATAGGAGGACCCTTCAAATTTTTTAACAGTACACCTTTATGGCACAATCTTAATTTTGTATGTGGAAATCGTCCATTTGTCCAACCCTCTTGGTCTTCTTTAGACGTGAACACGTGCGATATGTATGATAACCAGGGCCTCTGTTCATTTCAGACATTAAAAACCAAATTTTGTCTACCAGCATCCGCATATTTTGTCTTTCTTCAGTTGCGTTCTGCTCTCAAAGCGTATGGCGTTCCTTGGTCTTCTTCCATTTCCTCTCATCCTATGCGGGATTGGTTTGCAGCATCTGCTGGTCGGCCATCTGTTTCTTTGATATATAATAAGATTATTGATTGTATTACAAAACCTCTTTCTATTAAAACTATTTGGAATAGGGAATTATCTGACCTTAATTTATCTGTCGACTGGGAGAGAGTGTGGTCTAATCTCAGTTTAACATCTAAAAATCTGGCTCATCGTCTTATTCACTTCAAAGTCATTCATAGAGCATACATAACTCCTTACAAAAGATTTAAAATGAAACTACAACCAAATTTTAACTGCCATATATGTAACACTGCATCATCAGGTACTTTTCTTCATATACATGTAAACCTGGTTTTATCCTCCTTACTACAAATTGATTGGTTTGCTAACTCAAGTTTGTGTCTTCTTAATGATGATTCAGGTCTCTGTATTAGTTCAATGCAAAAGAGAATGTTGTTTGCTGGTTTTACGGCAGCGAAGAAGACAATAATACAGAACTGGTTTACGCCACACATGTGTGGAAAAACATATTGGATCCGTAGCCTCCTGCAAATAGTGACGTGTGAATGTACAACAGCGCAAATTAATGGGGCCAAGCCTTCCACTATTGATGCTTGGCAGTGTTTTTCCTCTAATATACGTGATTATATAAAGGAATGACTTGTTTTTTTATTTGTATTTTTTTTATCTCCCTCTCTCTCTCCCTTTTGCTTGGACTCTTGGAATAGGGAGTATACGTTTGTTGTTTTGTTGTGTTTTGTTTGTTTTGAATGGATATTGTGTTGTGATGTTGTGTGTGAAAATAAATAAAAAAATGTTGATAACAAAAAAGAAAACACAGAAATGTGTAAATATTGGAAATTGATGCAACTTGCGATCATATAGTTTGCTAAAAAATGCACCAAAAGTGTGGTTGCCAGGGCACTGTTATGTTGTTGCTATCTTAGCATTTATTTATTGCATTTTATGTCCGTTATATTGTCTGCCAGATGAAAATTGTGAATCTAGTGGCTTAGAAATAGCACAGCTCTCCTCAACAATTTTACATATTCAGGGGACTCCACTGAACACACGCAGACACCAGTGCTTGAATTAAACATTTATTCATGTGGATGAACTGAACGACACAGTTACTCAACTGTACATATATGTAAAATTTTCCCATCAGAGAGAGAAACACAGATGACCTAAAAACCTGCCCTCGGTTACTACTACTCACCCCTCATTCACACGGTTGAAAAATACCAACACTGATATGACAATCCAAACCATCTCGGTAAAATAGCTCATGTTTTTAAACTATAATCTCTTTGAACACTTTGTTACTGAGGGCAAATATTGTTAATGGTCCCCAAACAATGGACAGCAGCGGCCTGCTCCTCATGTAAAGTGCATAAACATCATCAGGGATCGAATAAAGGGTCCAGTAGCACCAATCGACTGAAATCTGCCCTGATATTTCCACACAACATACTGAGGACAAATGTAGATTTCAGTTAGCACTCCAGATACAAAAAACACTGTCTGTAAAAGCCTGCATGCTGGGTTCAGATCAAGTTGTTCTTTATCAGAACGTGTCGTTTCGCTTTTGAAATAAAGCAACATCAAAGCTCAGCTTATGGTTTGTCCTGGATCTCTCTCTCTCTCTGGTGGGTTCAGACGTTAAACACCAAACACGTGATAGATGTCGGATTCTGATTGGATCGTTACAGCACGAGGAGGCTGAGGATGAGCTGCTCACTTCAGGCCTTCATCTGTGCTCTTGAACATTAAAATGGCGTTGTGAATCTTCAACGCTGGTCCTAGCTTGATATTCATGATCTTCACAATATCATTTTGAGTCAGGAGGAGGAACGCCTCTCCATCAATCATCTGCAGAGAAAAGCCGTGACGCATGGATGAGCTACACGAGATGTGATCAGCCTTCACTGCGCTAACAAGAAACGTATGTATCACAACATGCCTGTTTTAATTCTAAATTCATTGTACAATGCCTGAAATATAATATATAAAGTTATTTAAAGCCAATATTAGTGGTGCAAAACTCACTACTAATATACTGGAGTTATTTATTGTGAATAGTGTAGCAATGCACGACACAACACACACTTTCAAACCAAATACCTGATCCTGCGGCTTTCTATTGAGACGCCTGTATTACCCTCCCCAAAGATAAATGTGATTGCACCTTCATATATACAATTCCTATATAGAAACTCTTAAACATTACTCTATTAAAATCATAATTTGCACAATAATACTTATGATGCTTTCTTCAGCAAGTACCATTAATAATTCTAATTTAATGAGGCGAATTACTTACTTCATCTTTGAAAATTCGGGCCTGCTCCTCACAACCAATAAGATTATTGACAAATCCAAAGACCTGCAAATAAAACAGGGATATAAATTATCAGAGCCATCATACTGACTGCTGTTTGTTTGCTGTGTCTATAGATTATTGTATAACCCAGAAATTCAGAACTGTGCATCTGTGCTCTTATTGTACTACCCTAGTGAAAAATAAATATACTAAATTGTATTTGAAATACATTTATTTCATGCTAAGTATGCTACAAATACATTTACGTATTTATGTACTTAATAAAAATACTCTACAACTGTACTTTTACTATACTAAACTGGTATACTTAAAGTCTGCTAAATTGGAACAACTAATTTTGTGCTTAATGCATTTTAATTGTGCAAGTATGCTTCAGGTACACTTTAAATATCTTGCATTTAAAGACTGATATTATTCAAAGATCATACAATCCCCATCTATAGTGACATTAAAACACATTTTGAGCTTAATATTAAGAAATGTGCATTGTGCACAAGTAGTACTCCAAATACAGTTTAATTATAATGTTTATATCAGTCTCAAGCGATATGTCAGTAAATATGTTAATAGATTTGATCTATACTTAGTATGAAATTGATGCATTTTAAATATATTACATTTTTTACTAGGGTATTTAATTAATTTTTCATTTTTTATTTAAAATAAAAGTGTTGGAAGCATAAGTGATTAAGTTATATATAATAATATAGTACATGTGCAAATAATGGCCTGTGCATGCCGTCCTACATAACTGCATGTGATCTTTTACGCTAAAATTAATAAATGTATTTATTTTACCCGAGAAAATTGCAAACGGTTGAATGAAGTGATTACCTCCTCTATAGTCCATGTGGATACTTGACCTGCATGAATTCCTGCGACGCCGGGCAGTAACTTACAGTGCTGCTCCCAGCAGAGAGACAGAGTCCGGTCAGAGTTCACTGTAAACGCTGTCATGAAGAGAGACGAGTACATTCCCTCCGACGCCATATCTGAAACACACACACACACACACACAGACAGACAGACAGACACACACACACAAACACACACACACACACAGACACAGACACAGACACAGACACACACACACACACACACACACACACACACAGACAGACAGACAGACAAACACACACACACACACACACACACACACACACAAACACACACACACACACACGAGCTTCTGATTAAGCTCCATATTCTGCTGAAAGATTTACATCATTTTTAATCTAAAAAAAGGTTTACATGCTTCTTTTTTGTGCTTAATCCACACACTCTGAATAAGACTCTTCTGGAAGTGCTTGAGATGCTTGCCCTTGTCATTTACCATGCTGTCATTTTCATAAAACTATTGACTATTACTGTCTTTAATAAAACCATGCAGTAGTGCAATGAATTGCAAAATCACATGATATAGACTTCACTTGTCTATATATATTGTTTAATTAGGATATTCTGAGTAAGTCTTTACATAACTCAACAATGAATACATCAGTCAGATTATTAGTAAACAACAGAATATTACCTTACAGGGTTATGGTAATCTGGTTAACATGATCAGATGACGCATATATGGTCAACTTTAAGTTGTGTATAAATGTGCTATATAAATAAATAAAAGAAAGAAAGAAAGATATATACATTTACCTTTAGTCATTTAGCAGACACTTTTATCCAAAGCGACTTACAAATGATGACAATAGAAGCAATCAAAACCAACAAAAGAGCAATGATCTGCAAGTGCTGTGACAAGTCTCAGTTAGTCTAAAGCAGCACACAAGGGTTTTTTATATAATAAATAAAAACAAAACAAGTAGATAGAATAGAAAAATAATAGGGAACGTCTCGGTTATGTGTGTAACACTCGTTCCCTGAAGGAGGGAAAGGAGACATCACGTCGGTGACCGACGAATTGGGATCTCGTCAGAGAGACCAATCCACTTCAAGTGTAACTAAACAAGCCGCTGTGACATGTGAATTTCCCTTTGGGATTAATAAAGTTAATCAAATCAAATCAACGGACATTGGCATGCGGTATTTTGCATCTGGCAGCCACACCCAGCAGGGCGGGTATAAGAGGCAGCAGGTGCACCGCATTAATACATGTTTTCGCTGAGGAGCCGAGCCGGTGACCCGGCAGCTCAGCTGTGGTACAGCAACTGTGGCGACGGGACGGGACGTGGTGTCTCCATTCCCTCCTTCAGGGAACGAGGGTTACATACGTAACCAAGACGTTCCCTTTCGGTCGGTCACTCCGAGTCACCGACGAATTGGGATCCCTACCAAAGCGCCACAGGAGCTGCCCCCTCCAGTGCCCTGTGTAGGCCTCCTGGTTAGGGCTGTGACGGTCGCCGTGACAACCGCATCACCGCGGTGGTCGGTTGTCACCGCGGTTGTCTATTGCCACCGGCGGTAGTGCACGTGACGTCACACGCTCTAATGTTAATACACAAATTTCCGTTAGACTGGCGAGTTTCGGCGCGATTCAGCCAATTCAAGTTCAGCCATGGATCTAGTTGGAAAACCAAACGTTACATCGCCGATCTGGGAACATTTTGGATTCGTGCCGAACGAGAAAGGCGAACCAATCAATTTGGATGAAGCCATTTGTAGGCTTTGTGGCAAAAAATTAAGTGTTAAAAGGGCAAACACTTCGAATCTCCAGAGCCATCTCCAGTCATGTCACCCAGCCGCGTATACTCAACTCATGTCTTCTGAACGCAAACGCCCAGCTAGTCAGCTAGGTATCGCAGAGGCCTTCTCAAAAATGACCAAATACAAAAGAGAAAGTGATAAATGGAAGACATTAACGAGAAATGTGGCAACATTTTTAGTAGTTGAGAACGCGCCGCTCCGCACTGTAGAGAAACCTGCTTTCCGAGAAATGCTTCAGTCATTTGATAAACAGTACGAACTTCCGAGCAAAAAATACTTTTCAAACACTGTCATTCCTCAACTATTCAACGAAACTAAGGAGAAAATCATCACGGAACTACACGACCTTGATTTCTTTTCCACCACGACTGATATGTGGTCCAGCGTTCATATGACTCCATTTATGAGTCTGACTGTACATTTCATCAACAAAAATTGGGATCTGAAAAGCAGGTGCTTGCAGACTGCGTTCACACCAGAAAGTCATACGGCGGATAATTTAGCAGAATCTCTCCGCAGCGCATTCAAAGAGTGGGGATTAAATGAAAAAAATCTTGCATGCATCACGACAGATAACGGGGCCAACATCGTGGCTGCTGTTAGGAAATTAGAATGGCCATGGCTGAATTGCTTCGGCCACAATCTTAACTTGGCAGTCACAAACTCAATGTCAGCCGAGAAGGAGAGGACATCCAGGGCCATGGGGTTGTGCCGAAATTTGGTGACTGCATTCGCCCACAGCTGGTCGAGAAAGAAGAAAATTCTTGAAGAGCAAGAGGCCTTAAACCTACCAACGCACAGTTTGATACTGGTGAGTTGAAATAATTAATGTGAAATTATACATACAATTATAATAAATATATATATATATACACAATGGCATTCATATTATAAAAAAAACAACAACAAACGTCTACCTCAAACAAATTTATTTAGGGAGAATCAAAGCTATAAATGATATGATGTGTGTGCAAGAGGCTCTGGCGCCATCACGGATTTTGTTCTTATTTTAAATTGTTGATACGAAAACATTTAAATGACATCATTTTTATGGTCACAAAAATTAAACGAAACTCAGCAAAGACTTGTCCCACATTTTTTTCTTTGGTTTTGTTAAAATGTTAATTATTAGCCTAAGTAAAATTTATTTCCTTTCGACCTATTTATTTTATTCCTTTTATGATAATTAATGTAAAATTAAACCACTGAAAAAATATAGAAAACAATTGTGGTATTTTTAAAGGGGTCACGTTCACACTTATCCAACTTAATTTAACATTCTGATTTTGTCAGTTAACGGTTAAGGATTAACAAGCGTTGATTGTCTGTCAGGAAAATTTACCGAAATAACATCTAAGAACAATATATATAATAATTTTGTATTCTCTTGTTCCTTCACTATGCCAACAGGATTGTCCCACACGATGGGGAAGCAAACAAAAAATGATTGAGAGAGTATTGGAGCAAGCGAACGCAATTAAAAGAGCACTGGATGACCGAAAGCATCAACACCTGAACCTGACATGGCAGGACATTGCAGTGCTCGAGTCGATAAACGCAGCACTTAAACCAGTTGCAGAATTAACCGATGTTTTATCGAACGAGAAGGTTGTTACTGCGTCATCGGTTAGACCTGTGCTGAGACTGCTGACCAATGATCTCCTCGACCCTTCTCCAGAAGACAGCGAGTTAACAAAAAACCTCAAAGCAAAGATGATAGCTGTCTTGAAGGATAAATACAAAGATTTAGAAGGGCAAAAAATGCTATCAAAAGCAACTACTTTGGATCCTAGATACAGAAATAATTTTGAGGAGGAAGATATTAGAGACGAACTCATCGAAGAAATAATGCAGATTACTGAAGATCAGCCAGAAAACACTCAAACTGAGGAGACACTGAATGCAGGGGAAGGAGCCAGCGCAGCACCTGCTGGCAAGAAAATGAATCTCGCACAGCTACTCGGCAAAAGAAAAGCGAAGGCCACAATTCTTCCAAAGAGAGCGCGTGCTGGTGAGGAGTTAGCGCGCTATTTGCAAGAAGAGACAATAGATACCAGCGATGACCCACTTGCTTGGTGGCGGAACAATGAGGCAAGATACCCTCTCTTGGCCACGGTTGCGAAAAGGTATCTGTGCATTTGCGCTACAAGCACACCGTCTGAACGCGTATTCAGTGCTGCTGGAAACATTGTAACCCCAATTAGGTCTTCGCTTAAACCGGACAAAGTCAACATGTTAGTTTTTCTGGCAAAGAATTTAAAATCTGAATAGAAAACCAAGGTGGACCAAGGTGGAAAACCAACCTGCTTTAATAGCCTACGCTGTTTTTTTTTTTCCCCCAGCATCTGACTTATATTGTTACTAGTATTATTATTAGTTACTATTTATATTGTTACTGATTAGTAAAGTTCTTTAATATTTATTAAAGGCTGCAGCCTTTGTAGGCCTACATATAGCATGTGGCACAGGCCTACTGTTACGATTTTTGTGAAGTTCTTCAAAATTTAACGTTTAATTAATATTATTGTTACAAGCAGTAAAATTTGTTATTTAATATTTAATTATTATTTATAGGCTATATTGTGTTGTTTCATTGACGGAAGTTCAAAAATAAACACGAATGTTTTAGCATCATTTCTTTGTTTTTGTCATTTCTTAATTTTTACATAAAATGTAAATTGACTTAGGTGGCTACTATAGGTACAGAGGCGTAATTTGTGGGTGGAACATTTTTGCCAGGGTCGATATTGTCCCCACCACTTTTTTTTTTAAAAGTAATTAAAATAACTTGCGGAAAGGATACTTAGCTATATGAATTTTTACTTTGCAGATTCAGTGACCCTAGCCAACTGCAATCAAATGCATTTGTAAGGAACAAATTAAAGGAAAAGCATGATATTCATCATTCTTCATAATCTAATTCATACATGCAACAAACTTATTTTGCACCGGCCAGAACATAAGCTCTAAAACGTATAAACAGTAATATGATCATGAACACGAGTGTTTGCGCTCGTATGATAAACGCCGTGACTGTGGGCGTCTGCGATCTTTTCTCTCTCGGTTCACAGGTACAGTGAACTCGACTTTTTGTGTCATACATATAACGTTTGTCTTTTGTTGTGAAATCACATTTTTACCGGTGCCGGTTACAGTCGCGCGCATAAGGAAAGCGCGTTCAGTGAAGCACTTCATGTTCTGTCACAGATTATTTTACGGCATCATTGAATGCTTCTGTCATGATCGATTTGATATTACGTTCTAGTGACCACCGGGTGTTACGCCACTGGGTGTGTGTGTGTGTGTGTGTGTGTGTGTGTGTGTGTGTGTGTATATATATATATATATATATATATATCCCCCACCACCGCAACACCGGCGGTTGTTGGTGATTTCCCACCGCGGTGGTAAAAAATTGCCACCGTCACAGCCCTACTCCTGGTCCTTCCTATAAGGCAGACGGTCCGGGCTCTACACAGAGAAGGACGACTACTGCTGTTCCTCGAGCAACCCAAACAGTAGAACTTGGATAACACTGGGAAAGCGTGCCCTTCCACCTGGAAGAGGCACACTGCGGAGTCACCTCCTCCCAGAGGGGGTTAAGTGACATTTACTCATGTGAAGTAACCGCGTAGGGCCCTATTGCACATGGAAGTCTCTGAGATGGCTCAGGCTGCATAATTTAGAGATGGCAGAACGTGGTCTGCCTGGAAAAACACGTCCCTAGTAAGTGTACCGTGGAAATAACATATGGGATCCCAACGGGGTCACTCATATGGGCACTAGCCTCATATTTCACTAGCCTCTAGATTTCAAGAATTCATTGGCTGAAAGGCCTGGCGCCGGACGCTCCACCACGTCTGGCCGCCGGAGTGCTGGAGGACTCGACAGGGTTTGCCCGGTCGGGGAACTCTCTGGAGAATTTAGGCGTTAAGGACGCCGCAAGCCGACTCTAAACCGGACCTCTCAGTGCCACTACCCGTTTGAGGTGAGAACACAGGAGGAAACCGGTTCGACACCTCGAGAACCTAGCGAACGTGTTAGGAGTCGCCCAGCCCGCAGCTCTACAGATGTCTGTTAGTGAGGCACCACGAGCCAGCGCCCAGGACGATGCAACACCCCTAGTGGAGTGAGCACACAGCCTGAGAGGGCAGGGCACACCTTGTGCTTCATAGGCCAAGGTGAAGGCATCCACTATCCAGTGGGCCATCCTCTGCTTGGAGACAGCCTTCCCCTTCTGCTGTCCTCTGTAACAGACAAAGAGTTGTTCTGAGGTCCTAAAGCTCTGAGTTCTATCCACGTACTGTCGCAGTACGCGTACAGGACAGAGCAAAGCTAGGGCTGGGTCTGCCTCCTCCAGGGGCAGCGCTTGCAGGTTCACCACCTGGTCCCTGAAGGGAGTGGTAGGAACCTTGGGCACATAGCCGGGCCAGGGTCTCAGTGTTGCACTGGAGTCAGCCGGCCCGAACTCAAGGCATGATTCGTCGACAGAAAATGCCTGCAGGTCCCCCACCCTCTTGATCGAGGAGGAGTAGGGTTTTCATAGAAAGAAACTTCAACTCGACTGACTGCAAAGGCTTGAAGGGGGCAGTTTGAAGGGCTCTTAGCACCAATGCCAAATCCCAAGAGGGTAGTCAAGTCAAGTCAAGTCACCTTTATTTATATAGCGCTTTTAACAATACAGATTGTGTCAAAGCACTTAACAGTATCAAGTTGGAGGATTGAGTGTCAGTAATGTATAATAATAAGATTAAACACTCAATTTTCAGTTAAGGGCATTTCATTATTGAATTTAGAGAGCTCAGTATAGTTTAAATAGTATTTGTGAAATCCAATTGACGATAATCGCTAGAAATTAAGTGTCCCCAACTGAGCAAGCCAGAGGCGACAGCGGCAAGGAACCAAAACTCCCTCTGTGACAGAATGGAGAAAAAAAACCTTGGGAGAAACCAGGCTCAGTCGGGGGGCCAGTTCTCCTCAGGGAGGGAGGCCTAGGAGGATTTAACCTCCTGGCCACCCTAAGGAACCTGACGACCAGATTGTGCTTCCCCACCAACCTCCCCTCTATGGGGTCGTGGTGGGCGGAAATAGCAGCAACGTAAACCTTAAGGGTGGCGGGGGACAGCCTACGCTCCAACCACTGCTGCAGGAAGGAAAGCACGGCTCTGATCGAATATCTCCGGGGGTCCTCATGGTGAAAAGAACACCATTCGACGAACAGGTTCCACTTCAGAGCATAGGCCCGTCTAGTGGACGGTGCTCGTGCTGAAGCAATAGTGAGCGCTACCTCCTGGGGTAGGTCACCTAGAACCTCCGCATCCCATCCAGGGACCACACGTAGAGTTTCCACAGTTCTGGACGCGGGTGCCAGAGGGTGCCCCGTCTCTGAGAAAGCAGATCCTTCCTCAGAGGAATCGGCCAGGTTGGGGCTGTCGCGAGGAGCATGAGTTCTGGGAACCAGGTCCTGCTGGGCCAATATGGAGCCACTACCAGGACCTGCTCCTCGTCCTCCCTGATCTTGCACAGTATCTGTGCTAGTAGGCTCACTGGGGGAAACACATATTTGCGCAGGCCCCGGGGCCAGCTGTGTGCCAGTGCATCCGTGCCGAGCGTTGCCTCGGTTAGGGAGTAGAACCACTGGCAGTGGGTGGTTTCTGGAGATGCAAACAGGTCCACCTGAGTAACTCCAAACCGTCTCCAAATCAGTCGTCAAGATAGTTGTGGATGTGCAGCCCCCATTCTCTCAAGGGAACAAGGGCTGCCTCTGTGACTTTGGTGAAGACACGAGGCGACAGGGACAGCCCGAAGGGCAGGACCTTGTACTGATATGCCGGACCCTCGAACGCGAATCGCAGGAATGGCCTGTGTTGCAGGAGGATCGAGATATGAAAGTACGCGGTCGTAACCCACCACTTTTCTTGGGCACAATGAAGTAAGGGCTGTAAAAGCCTGACCTCATATCGGCTGGAGGGACCGGCTCTATCGCATCCTTCGCCAGCAGGACTGCTATTTCCGCACGCAAGCCAGGGGCATCGACGGCCTTGACTGAAGTGAACCGGATGCCCCTGAACTTGGGGGGACGCCGGGCGAACTGAATCGCATAGCCGAGTCTGATGGTCCGCAGGAGCCACCGGGACGGACTGGGGAGCGCTAGCCAGGCTCCGAGAGACCGTACCAGTGGAACCAACGGGGCCACCGTCGTACCAGCGGTGGGGCAGCGTGGTGGAACACAGGGACCCGGCCCGGGGCCTGTGACGGCAGGTGGCGGGGTCTGGGTGTGAAGTGTAACACTCACCTGATTCCTCCTCGTGCGGGAGGAAACGCAGGAAACCGGCTTGAGGCTTGTGACAGACGTGTGACGACATGAAGCAGGGACTCGAGTGTTACAGCCCTTACCTGGTTCCACGAATGGGCAGGAGGGGTGCTCTTGGGCAACCCACTGCTGCCCACTGGCGTGAGAGGAGGAGGAAAGCGAACCCGTTATGCACAGCTTGCAACTCTCCTCCCCTTGAGACCCAGAGACTGAGGAAACCGCTCTTTTATTGAAGTTTTGGGTACCGCTGGCTTCTGAGCCAGCGGCGGAACAAAAACAAAACAAAACAAAAGATTCTCCACCCGGCCCTCCTCCGGGGGAGGGAGTGGTGCGGTCACCATCTCCCGATGAGCAGTCTCCTCCATATCTGGGTCGTCTGTCTCAGGGCCTCTTGCACTTGCGCTTGCCACCAGGTTTGGTGGGGGCCTGGACGGCTGCGTGGGAGCGGGGGCGGCCGCCCACGGCAACGAGCAGGCTGAGGGGCTGCAGCCGGGATGGAAGCAGCAGGTTTCCTCCGGCGCATGATGTGTTTGATCGCCTCAGTCTGCTTCTGTGCTGCCGAGAACTGCTGGGCAAAGCTCTCGACAGCATCGCCTAAGAGCGCCGCCTACCTTCTCATGCTCCTTCATGTCAGCTAGACACAGCCAGAGATGGCGCTCCTGGACCACTAGCGTGGACATCGCACAACCCAGAGACTGTGCGGTCACCTTCGTCACTCGAAGCGCAAGGTCCAAAGCGGCCCCACTATCGAGGGTGGTGAGGGCGGAGGAGCTACAAGATTTGTTTCGGGCAGTAAAAGGTGCCTTCCATGATCTTGTGAGCTCCTCATGCACTTCCGGGAAGAATGGCACCGGAGGGGGCGCTACCCCCACCGAGAAACCATTCATCCAGCCTCGAAGGATCGAGTGGAGGATTCCACACGAGCCCAACATTCTCGGCGGCCCGGGAAAGTATAGCCATCATCTCTGGGTCTGGCTCGGACAACGCTACCACACCCGAAGGGGGCAACGCAGTCGGGTCGTCATCCCCGGAGAGAGAGGGCTCGCCCTCCGATGCAGCGATCGACATCTGGTCGTCAGAGGGGGCACCGAAGGAAACACGTGGTGCACTCTGTCCAGCAGAGGGCCCAGCACGCTCAGTCGGCAGCTCCACCGGCTGCGGAGTGCTTGAGGGGTGAGGAACTCCACATGGGGAAGCCCTCACCGTGATCCTCAAACCACCTCTGACTCCACAGGATGCAGCGCCGCCCCGGGTGCCGGGACGAACGCTGGATCGCGGCAGAGGCAGAGGGACTCCGCAATGTTTGACATAGCAGAGTCTTTTATGCAACTCCGAGATGGTCATGTCCCCACAAGAAGAACATGCACCAGCCACGAAAGCCTCCTCAGTGTGCTGAATGCCCCGACACGTGATGCAGCGATCGTGACCGTCCAGAGGCGCCAGGAAATGACCACACCCAGAAATGCATGGGTGATAAGACATCTTTAAAAAGATGCAATCACCCGTGTTGCTCTTTTAGAGAAATGCTCTGTCTGCACGAACTCGATAGCCGCAAGACCGTGATCACCGCTGCTGTTGCCATACAGCAACAGCAGCAACAGAACGCCCGCACTCGCTCGTTAGTAGACACCGAAGTAGAGAGCAGTAGTGTTGCACCACCGCTCGGCTCTGAAGCGAAAAGATGAATTAATGCGGTACACCTGCTGCCTCTTGTACCTGCGCTGCGGGGTGTGGCAGTCAGATGCAAAATACCGCATGCCAATGTCCATTGGCTTGTTTAGTTACACACTGGATTGGTCTCTCTGGCGAGAAACCAAATCGTCGGTCACCGACGTGACTTGGAGTGACCGACTGAAAGGGAAGGCTAGTGTTAGAGGGTCTTTTTTAAAAAAACGAAAATAAAAATAAAACAAGTCAAAAGAATAGAATAAGAATAGAGAATGCTAGTGTTAGAGGGTAAAAAGTTTTTTATAAATAAAAAAGAAAACAAATAGATAAAAAATAGAATTAGAATAGAGAGGGCTAGAGTTATATATAATTACATTAATTACATATAATTTAGTCCCATATAATTGGAATAATTCTTGCTCATTCAAACACAGTCACTGATACAATTTTATTGGCAATTTTCAACTTTCAAATAAAGAAAATGTAGTAAAGTAAAACTCACTCTGACAATTTCTTTGCTGACTTTTGCGATATTTAGGAGGGCGACCGATCCTGGTGACAGCAAACACAGGTGATTTTTAATAAATGTTTACATAATCTTTAATATACAAATACTCAATTATACTTGATTAACACAACAATCGTAAATATTGTTGTACCTGCCATGGTAGCGTGATTTTTTTGCTCTCTGGCCGAAGACCAGCAGGTTACGTCTGGATCCTTCTGTATCAGAGAGATCCGCTTTAAGCCGGCCCTGGTTCCTCTCAGCCAATGGGCAGCCAGATAAACAGTGATGCGCCGTGAAGCGCCCGGTCACATGACCTGACCCATCACATCCCGGAGTAGGGCACTTTCTAAATGTGACAGAAAACACGTCTGTTCTGTATTCTGCATCGTTCTTTTGTCTGAGCATTTCAACATTTTCATTTTTAAGCCAGTGCATTAAAGCAGTGGTGCTGCACTTTCTGTCAAGCTGCTCTGAAACCACGAGTGTTATGAAAAGCGCTAAAGACTGACCTGTGGTGGAAGCTGTATTTGGAGACGCTGCGTGGCTGAGGCAGACTTTTACAAGACATGGAGGTGAAGCTGGGCTGCCGGACTGAGAGGGGCTCCCGGGGACCTAAACGACACAGGGGACTCTGAGCTAGGGTTGACAACCGTCCCGTATATGGGGCTTAATTTGTGTGTCCTGTTTCTTGACAGCTAACCACTGACTGATACACAGCAGCAGTCACTTGAGAATGATCACCTGTCATCATCCAATCACAGCCACCCTCACGCAGTAAATGTTAACTTAATCAGAACCGTTCGAGGAAGGCTGTGTAATCCTCTGCCGGCTCGTCGCTCCCGCCTCGTGTTTTGACTTCAGTAAATCAGTTTTGGTGAATACAAACAACGTGATTATTTTTCATGAGCCCAACATCCAGCCACGCAGGAAAACATGCAATCTAGCCGAGACATGATCAATAAGAGAAGTCGTCTTTCCCTTTTGTAATGTTGTAAAATAGAGAAAAAAACTATTTTCATTTAAGTAACTAATAGCTTATTCTTAACATTAGACCTTATTCTTGAAACACAAAATGTCCAATAAAATAATGTCAAACAACAAAAGCAGCCCATATTAAATCTATAAGTCTTTAATTGAAAAATACACATTTTCATATACTAATGTATGTGTAATTCTGTGTGTGTGTGTGTGTGTGTGTGTGTGTGTGTAGATTTATATACACTGCCGCTCAAAAGTTTGGGATCAGTAAGATTTTTGATGTTTTTAATGGAGTCTCTTCTGCTCATCAAGGCTGTATTTATTCAATCAAAAATACAGTAAAAACATTAATATTGTGAAATCTTATTGCAATTTCTAATATTGGTTTCCTATTTTAATATACCTTAAAAAAAAAAAAAAAGTGACGTAGCCCTGAATTTTCAGCATCATTACATTAATATGCTGATTTATTATCAATGTTGAAACTTCATATTGTTTTTTTGGAACATGTGATACTTTTTCTCTGATTCTTTGATGAATACAAAGCTAAAAAGAGCAGCATTTGTTCAGAATAGAAATCTTTTCTAACAATATACGTCTTTACTATGACTTTTATTCATTTAACACATCCCTCCTGAAAAAAAGTATTAACTTCTTTAAAAAAAAAAAAGAAAAAAAAATTACTGACCCCAAACTTTTGAATAGCATTGTATATTGTAACACAACATTTATTTTTTAAATAAATGCTGTTCTTTTTTACTTTTTTATTAATCAAAGAATCCTAAAAAAAACATCACAGGTCCCAAAAAACAATATGAAGCAGCACAACGGTTTCCAACATTGATAATAAATCAGCATATTATTATGATTTCTGAAGATCATGTGACACTGAAGACTGGAGTAATGATGCTGAGAATTCAGCGCTGCATCACAGAAATAAATTATATTTTAAAGTATATTAAAATAGGAAACCAATATTAGGTGGATGCTGCACACTGGTGGTGGTTGAGGAGTTACCCCGTGACAATGTTGAGCGCTTTGAGTGCTTGGAAAAGCAGAAAAGCACTATATAAATGTAATGAATTATTATTATATTTAATATTAGAAATTGCAATAATATTTCACAATATCACAGTTTTTTCTGTATTTTTGATCAGATAACTACAGCCTTGATGAGCAGAAGAGACTCCCTTCAAAAACATTAAAAATCTTACTGATCCCAAACTTTTGAGCGGCAGTGTATATACTGTATATATACGTGATTGTCCCGTATTGTGGTTTTCTGAAGTGGGCGACGCTGCTCTGAGCTGACAGTGTTTGGTGCATGAGCAGGTGAGGGTCAGAGGAATGAGGTCTGGAGGTTTCTCACAGGGTTTCTGGGCGGTGGGCTGGCAGGGTGGAGGTTTGAGGGGGTGTCCTGTGCTTTCACACCAGCCCGCAGGGTGGATGTCCGGATGATCTGAATCCATCCACTCATCATACAAGTGACTCCAGCCATCAAAATGAATCTAAGGACAACACAAATATGAGACTGATTCATTGTAATCAAAATTTTTGTCTTGTTTTCCTGTAAAATAGTCATAGACAAGCCAGATTTACTTGGAAAAATTACAAAGTTCCAATTACAAAATTACATATTTTTAAAGAATAATATACAAATTAGAAATGTATATAAATGTAGTAACAAAATGTATTGAAAAACATTTAGGCAGTTTGTTAAGGGAAATAAGTTCAATATATATTTTCTGAAAACAATTCCTATTATTGTACACAATTTTGCTTCTCAAAAAACTTGTCAAGAGGATGTTTAATATTTTTTACTTCTATTTGCTATGCTAAATTATATTTTTCATACTTAAAATAGTCATTTGCTTTACATACGTTACCTTTTTAAAAGTTTAGGGTCAGCAAGATTTTTGTCAAATTAATTATTTTATTCAGCAAGAACACAATGACAGTAATGACATTTATAATGTTACAAAAGCATTTCAAATTTGGCTTTTATAATGTTTTCACAAAAATATTCAGAAGCACGATTGTTTTCAACATTGATAATAATCAGAAATGTTTCTTGAGAAGCAAATCTGCATATTATTATGATTTCTGAAGATCATGTGACACTGAAGACTGGAGTAATGATGCTGAAAATACAGCTTTACATCACAGGAATAAATTACAGTTTAAAACATATTCAAAAAGAAAATTGTAATAATATTTTACAATATCACTATTTTACTGTACGGTTGATCAAATAAATGCAGCCTTGGTGAGCAGAAGACTCGTATTTCAAAAACATGAAAAAATCATACCTACCCCAGACTTTTCATCTCAGTGTATATTACTATTATGAGCCTTTAAAGGAATACATTTAATATGCTGTCTTGATTTTTATTTCTATTTTGTTATTTGTGACCCTGGAGCACAAAACCAGTCATAAGTAGCACAGGTATATTTGTAGCAATACATTGTATGGGTCAAAATTATCAATTTTTCTTTTACGCCAGAAATCATTAGGATATTAAGTAAAGATTATGTTCCATGAAGATATTTAGTAAATTTCCTACCGTAAATATATCAAAACTTAATTTTTGATTAGTAATATGCATTGCTAAGAACTTCATTTGAACAACTTTAAAGGTGATTTTCTCAATATTTAGATTTTTTTGCACCCTCAGATTCCAGATTTACAAATAGTTGTATCTCAGCCAAATATTGTCCTATCATAACAAACCATACATCAATGGAAAGATTATTTATTCAGCTTTCAGATGATGTATAAATCTCAATTTCACAAAATGTACCCTTATGACTGGTTTTGTGGTCACATATGATCAAACTGGCACAGCAGTAAGCTGGAGTTAGTCTACAGAAGCAGGTTTTTCTCACCTTGACTCTGTAGGTGTCGATCTCCTGCACCGTGGCAACGCGGATCAGCCCCGGACACCTCTTATCCACCGCCTCCAGCTTCATCTGCACCTGGAAGCTGTGCGAGGGGCGCTGCGCAAACACAAGAAGAGTCGCTGTCCTTATTTTGACCAAGGAGGTGTTTGTGAGTGTATTTGATCAGGACCGAGAGATGTGACACACCACTCTGAAGGCTTCGGGAGCGACCGCCGTTGAGCCCGTCTCCTCCAGATACCTCTCCCACGAGAACCGGTCAGGGTCCGCATAGTCTGCGGGACAAGATCACATCCAGCAGTCTGTTATTAAAGCAGGCCACCCAAACAGACAGAGTACACTAGCCTTCAAACGTCTGGGGTCAGTACGATGTTTTCATGTTTCTGAAAGAAGACATGATGCTTCATCACCAATGCTGCATTTGTCAAAAACATTTAATTAGTATTTTTTATTTAAATATATATATTTTAATGTAATTTATTCCTGTGATCAAAGCTGTATTTTCAGCATCATTACTCCAGTCTTCAGTGTCACATGATCTTCAGAAATCATAATAATATGCTGATTTGCTGCTCAAGAAACATTCCTGATTATTATCAGTTGAAAACAGTTGTGCTGCACAATATTTTTTGTGTAAACGGAGATATATTTTATTTTTCAGGATTCACAGATGAACAGAAAGAACAGCATTTATCTGAAACATTTTGTAACATTATAAATGTCTTTACTGTTGCTTTCAATCAATTTAATGTGTCCTTGCTGAATTATTATTTTTATTTTTTTAACTTTCCTCTAAACATTTTGTGTAGTGTATATGTGTGTGTGTGTTTCTTCATATATATATAATTATTCCAAACGTTTAAGCGGTACTGTATAAATATATTATATGAACGTCACAAGTCTGATCACATTACTTGGCTTAAAAGGTTTTCTGTGAATAATATTAATAATAAATGTTATTATATATTGAATATTGCTGTTTTCTTTCATAGCTCTGTGGCCAGAGTACAGTGATTTTACCATGGTATTTCTTATTTTTATCAATTTCGAAAACAATTGTGCTACTTGATATTTTTGTGGAAACCATAATAAATATTTTTCCCCACAATTCTTTAATTAATAGAAAGCTCACAATAATTTTTTTGTGGTATTATACTTTTACTACATTAAACTGTGACATTATTGATTGTAACTTTTGATCAATTTAATACATCCCTGCTGAAAAAAAGCCAAAAAAATGACCCCAAACTTTTGAAAGGTACTGAACATCTATAGAAACAACTCAAGTAAAATCCATGTTAATAACAACACTTAAATATCAAAATAACAATTTAGTCACAAATTTTGGAACAAAGTAATAGTATCTGTGTGCTTTTGGCAGCGGATCCCTGCTGACAGATTTAGATGAGAGTACAGAAGCTAAAGCGTGTGTGACACAGACCCTGAGGGGGCGTCAGCGGGAGACCTCTCTCCTGACACCAGCCGGTGGGATGAATGTACGGGCAGTGAGCATCACACCTGCAGGAACACATTACCACTTCATCTTCAGTCATAAACCCATTCATTTCACACTGGACCATATACAGCGGGTTAAATAAGTGTTGAACACGTCAGCATTTTTCTCAGTAAATATATTTCTAAAGGTGCTGCTGACTTGAAATTTTCACCAGATGTCGATATCAACCCAAATAATCCATGCATACAAAGAAAACAAAACAATTACGTTCTGTGTAATAAAACAGAATGACAGGGAAAAAGTACTGAACTACTGAAATGTGTTTAATACTTCATACAAAAGCGTTTGTTGGAGACAGCTTCAAGACGCCTCCTGAAGGAGAAACTAGTCTCATGAATCACTCAGGTGTGATTTTGTCTTCAAATCTTGAAGGATCTGTGAGTCTCTTCTATGAACTCTGACCTTTAGTTCTTATTTTCTATTGGACTCAAGTCAGGTGATTGTCTGGCCGTTCTAGCAGCTTTATTCTCTTTCTCTGAAACCAGTCCAGAGTTTGCTTGGCTGTGTTTGGG
>CM049862.1:1422966-1587966 GCA_027422415.1 Schizothorax lantsangensis
AACAGCGCTCAAGACATGCGTAATCTCTTCAGAACATTTAATTCTCTCCTCTGTCCCCCTCCACCACCGCCCACCACTTCTATAACAGCTGACGACTTTGTCACTTTTTTCACAGACAAAACTAGAACAATCGGTAACCAGTTCTCACCTCCACACACACAGGACCTCCAACCAACCACATCCACTGCTCAAACTCCCATCTTCTCCTTCTGTCCCCTCACCGAGGCGGAAGTATCCAAACTTCTCCTCTCCAGCCATCCTACAACATGTCCTCTTGACCCAATCCCCTCTCACCTTCTCCAAGCAATCTCTCCCACACTCTTACCGGCACTCACACACATTATCAACACATCTCTCTGCACTGGCATCTTCCCCACAGCGTTCAAGCAGGCCCGGGTAACCCCACTGCTCAAAAAACCTACATTAAACACTTCTCTTTTAGAAAACTACAGACCTGTCTCTCTCCTTCCATTCGTAGCGAAAACACTCAAATGAGTTGTCTTCAACCAGCTCTCACTGTTTCTTTCACAGTACAACAAACTGGATGCTAAACAGTCAGGTTTCAGGAGTGGCCATTCAACAGAGACTGCGCTACTCTCAGTCACTGAAGCCCTGCGAGTCGCTAAGGCCGATTCCAAATCATCAGTCCTCATTCTGCTGGGTCTTTCTGCTGCTTTTGACACTGTCAATCATCAGATCCTCCTGTTCACCCTCTCATCGCTGGGCATCACTGGGATTCCACTTCGCTGGTTTGAATCCTATCTCACTGGTAGGTCTTTCAGGGTGGCCTGGGGAGGGGAGGTATCCAAAGCACATCAACTGGTCACTGGGGTTCCTCAGGGATCGGTTCTTGGACCCCTCCTCTTCTCCACATACACTACATCACTGGGACCCATCATACAGGCACATGGCTTCTCCTACCATTGCTACGCCGATGACACACAGCTCTATCTCTCTTTTCAACCAGATGATCCAACGGTAGCTGCACGGATCTCAGGCTGCCTGGCGGACATTTCGGCATGGATGAAAGAACATCACCTACAGCTCAACCTGGCAAAGACTGAGCTTCTTGTCGTCCCTGCCACTCCGACTCTACAGCATGACTTCTCGATTCAGTTAGGCACATCAATAATTACCCCATCAACTTCAGTCAGAAATCTTGGTGTAATCTTTGATGACCAGCTGACCTTCAAAGAGCACATTGCAAAGACTGCTCGATCTTGCAGGTTTGCGCTACACAACATCAGAAAAATCAGGCCCTTCCTGACAGAGCATGCTGCACAACTTCTTGTCCAGGCCCTTGTCGTTTCTAGGCTGGACTACTGCAATGCTCTTCTGGCCAGTCTTCCATCAAACACAATCAAACCTCTACAAATGATTCAGAATGCAGCGGCACGACTGGTCTTCAATGAGCCCAAAAGAACCCATGTTACACCTCTCTTCATCTCATTGCACTGGCTACCAGTGGCAGCTCGCATCACGTTCAAGACACTGATGCTTGCATACAGAACGACCACAGGCTCAGCACCCTCCTACTTCCACTCACTATTACGAATCTACATCCCCTCCAGAAGTCTGAGATCTGCTAGTGAGCGACGCCTTGTGGTACCATCACAGAGAGGCTCAAAATCACTCTCCAGAACATTTTCATTCACCATTCCTGGATGGTGGAATAATCTTCCCACCCCTATCCGGAATGCTGGATCCCTGTCAATCTTCAAGCAACAACTGAAGACTCATCTCTTTCGGCACTACTTGACTTCATCCTAAACTTGTTCTTAAAAAAAAAAAAAAAAAACTCTTTCTCTCCTTCCCTTGCTAGCTTGTACTTATTTGAACAATGACTGAGACTTGGTGTTACGAGCACTTCCTCTGTCTGATTGCCTCTTCAAGATGAATCACTTTATGTATTCCCCAATTGTAAGTCGCTTTGGATAAAAGCGTCTGCCAAATGACTAAATGTAAATGTAAATGTAAAGACATTTATAATGTTACAAAAGATTTATATTTCAGCTAAATGCTGTTCTTTTGAACTTTCTATTTATCAAAGAGTCCTGAAAAATAAAATATACCACCGTTTCCACAAAAATATTGTGCAGCACAACTGTTTTCAACATTGATAATAATCAGAAATGTTTCTTGAGCAGCAAATCAGCATATTATTATGATTTCTGAAGGATCATGTGACACTGAAAATTCATCTTTGATCACAGAAATAAATTACATATCAAAATAGAAAAGTTATTTTAAATTGTAAAAATATTTAACAATATTACAGTATTTTTGATCAAGTAAATGCAGTCTCGGTGTGCAGAAGAGGCTTCTTGTGTATATAATTCATCCTAAAATTGTATGTATGTCTATCACATTGTATGGTTATCCCCTACTTTACTTATTTTTCATCTAAACAGATTTGTAATTCACCTTTTGGGGTGTACAGCTTGTGCCCCGTGCTCTCACACCATCCAGCGGGGTGGATATCAGGGCAGCTGGCGTTGACCCAGAAGTCATGGCAGTCAGAATAGCCATCAAAATGAAGGCGCAATCTGAAGCCGCAGACCTAGAGACGAGCATGTCCAGAGAATGAGAGACAGACTCCTCTGCACTGATTACACTCATAACAAACGTCAATGTACCTCAGCGACGGTCAGGACGAAATACATCGAGGGGTGCTGGGGGTCGATGCCTTCTAGCTTCAGCCCCTGTCTGAAGCTGTTCTTAATCAGGGGAACCCTCTGGGTCTAGACATGGATAAATGTTAACATAACTGAACTATTAAATGTGTAATACTGAAATGATGTACAACACATCACAGCTGCATCAGTGGCGTTGTTCACTTCCTAGAGTGAAACACAGAAGTCAAACCTCCTGGAAGAGTCTGGCTGGAGCGGCCACAGCTGTCTGCTGCTCTAGATACTGCGGCCAGGACCACATCTCCAGCTGACTCTCAGCTGAGCCTACAGAGAGAGCGCTTACACAGTTACACCTGCCAAGAGCACTGCTCGCATGTGTGAAAACATTAACCATAAGAACATTATTAACAAAAACTGATACAAACTACATCAATATATATATGCAGATCCATTCATATACTACTTACATGCTCTGTTTAGGTTCATAGAATGCTGAATTCACAAAACTCATAGATTTCATTATATTTATTATCAGTACGATTCATGTTCAAAAGCAGAATGTGCTCCATTAACACAGTAAAAACACAGATATTGACTTCCGTTGTAAGCTCATAGTGGTCACAGTGGTATTTTTTACTTTTACATTTCATTTTTGTTAAAGTTTTAGTTCTTTTTTGTGTGTTTTTGCCATTTTTTTTGGCATGTCTGTATACTTTATATTAGTTTTTAATTTTTGTGATGTTTGTAAATCAAGTTAAAATAAATAAAAATTAGAAATGTTTTTAACAAGCTGAAAACTAAATTATTTTAAATTTTTGTGTAATATATATTGTGACATGTGTCCCGGGCACCTATCAGCGTCGCCCTGGCAACGGAGGAGATTCACCTGCACGCAATCACAGCGGGCTGATCGGTCCCAGCTGAGGCTGCTCAGGAGAGGGCTACAAAAGCCGGGGCAACACAGAGTGTGGGGAGCAACGACTCCAGAAGGCAGCCAACTAATGACTCTCTGTATTTTTTCCAGAAAGCAGTTGACCGATCGGCCCGCCCCACGAGCACTGGACACCGAACCCACTGCAAGCAGCCGGCAGGCGAACAGGATCACGGAGCACGGAAGAATCACTACAGACACGTTGGCACCTTCACTTTACTTTGTTTGTTCAATAAACACACCCTCCGGGGACCTTTTTGCACAATAACCTGTCGTGTGATTCTTCAGCCCGCCACACTGGTGGAGAATGCAGGAAGAGGATAGACCGTGTCATGCCACTCGTCCGGGAACATCTGGCCGCTGCCCAAGAAGCGCAACGTCGTCACTACGACCGGGCGGCCCAACCACGGGAGTTTCAACCAGGGGATTATGTCTTGGTTCTCGTTCCCACAGCCGCCTGCAAATTCCTGGCCAAGTGGCAGGGCCCCTACATCATCACGGAGAAAGTGGGGCCCGTAACCTATCGAGTACGCCAACCCGGACGGAGAAAAGAGACTCAGCTATACCACATCAACCTGTTGAAACGTTGGGTGGGGACGAGAACCCAGGTGGCAGCCTTGGCCACCGCATCTCCCGTGGTTGTCGACATCAACCCCACCTGGCGGCCGCCCAGAAGACGGAGCTCCAACATCTGGTCGGTCAATTCTCTGATGTGTTCTCTCCGCTCCCCGGGCAGACGCGGGTCCTCCAGCACGACGTCCGCACCCCGCCAGGGACTATTGTGCGACAGCGGCCCTACAGAATCCCAGAGGCCCGTCGACACGCTGTTGAGGAGGGAGTTCAGGAGATGCTGAAGTTAGGTGTCATCGAGCCCTCCCGCAGCCCCTGGTCCAGTCCGATAGTCATGGTCCCAAAACCGGACGGTACCCTCCGGTTCTGTAACGACTTCCGCCGCCTAAACGAGGTCTCCGAGTTTGATGGATACCCGATGCCGCGGGTCGACGAGCTGCTGGAACGGCTGGGGAGAGCCCGGTTCATATCCACGCTCGACCTCACCAAGGGCTACTGGCAGGTGCCATTGTCAGAGACTGCCAAGCCGAAGACCGCCTTCTCCACACCCAGTGGCCACTGGCAGTACCGGGTTCTCCCCTTCGGGCTGCACGGGGCTCCAGCGACCTTCCAGCGGATGATGGACATCCTGCTGAGGCCCCATCAGACGTATGCAGCAGCCTACATCGATGATGTCGTCATCCACTCGGAGACCTGGGACGACCACCTGGAGCGGCTCCGGAGGGTACTTCTCGAGCTGCGGCAGGCTGGGCTCACCGCCAACCCCAAGAAATGCCACCTCGCCCTGCCGGAAGCAAAATACCTCGGATTCCAGGTGGGCCGGGGCCTGGTCCGTCCGCAGGAGGGAAAGGTGGCAGCGATCCTCTCGGCCCCGAAGCCCACCACCAAGAAACAGGTGCGGGCCTTTCTGGGCTTGGCTGGTTACTATAGATGCTTTATCCCTAACTTCTCCTCCTTAGCGACGGCCCTGACAGACCTGACCAAGAAGGGACAGCCGGAGAAGGTGAAGTGGGGACCCCGTGAAGAGGAAGCGTTCAACAGGGTGAAGGCGGCTCTCACCTCTGAGCCAGTGCTGCGCGCTCCTGACTTTAACTGTCCCTTCTTGTTGCAGACGGACGCATCCGACACCGGGGTGGGAGCCGTGCTGTCCCAGGTGCAGGACGGTGAGGAACACCCGGTGGTCTACATCAGCCGGAAGCTGTCCACCACGGAACAACGGTAATGCCGCGGTGGAGAAGGAGGCGTTGGCTGTCATAGTGGGCAGTCCTGGAGCTGAAGTACTACCTCCTGGGCCGGAAGTTCACACTTGTCACCGATCATGCCCCGCTACAGTGGATGGCCCGAGCGAAGGACACTAACGCTCGTGTGACCCGATGGTTCCTAGCGCTCCAGGACTTCCACTTTGATGTACGACATCGGGCAGGGACCGCCAACGCCAACGCGGACGGACTCTCCCGCCTGTGGGCAGCTTTCGCAGGTCGGTCAGGGTTTTTCCCTCCTCCAGCCCCCACCTCCCCCCTCGCTCGGAGGACCAGGACGACGCTTAGGGGGGGGGGAGTGTGACATGTGTCCCGGGCACCTATCAGCGTCACCCTGGCAACGGAGGAGATTCACCTGCACGCAATCACAGCGGGCTGATCGGTCCCAGCTGAGGCTGCTCAGGAGAGGGCTACAAAAGCCGGGGCAACACAGAGTGTGGGGAGCAACGACTCCAGAAGGCAGCCAACTAATGACTCTCTGTATTTTTTCCAGAAAGCAGTTGACCGATCGGCCCGCCCCACGAGCACTGGACACCGAACCCACTGCAAGCAGCCGGCAGGCGAACAGGATCACGGAGCACGGAAGAATCACTACAGACACGTTGGCACCTTCACTTTACTTTGTTTGTTCAATAAACACACCCTCCGGGGACCTTTTTGCACAATAACCTGTCGTGTGATTCTTCAGCCCGCCACAATATTTTATTTCAGTTCATGTTAATTTTTTTTAAGTAACCATTTTTCTTTTTTGTGGTTTTGGGTTTAGCTTTAGTTGCAGTTAACTATAATAACATTTGCATATATTATTATATATTAGTGCTGTCAAAGATTAATCACATCCAAAATAATTTTTTTGTTTACATAATGTGTGTGTACTGTGTACATTTATTATGTATATATAAATACACACTCATACAGTATATATTTTGAAAATATTTACATGTATATATTTTTATTTATATAATTTATATTATATATAAATATATTTAATATACAAATGTAACATTTTTCTTAAATATATACATGTATGTGTGTGTATTTATATATACATAATAAATATACACAGTACACACACATTATGTAAACAAATTTTTTTATTTTGGATGCGATTAATCGCGAATAATCATTTGACAGCACTAACACACACACACACACACACACACACACAGGCACACATGCACACACACATGCACACGCACACGCACACACACACACGCACACACACACACCTGTGAGTGCAGAGTGCAAGCGTATGAAATCTAACTTCAGTTCATTAGTGATGGCTTCGTAAAACAATTACTGTGTATATCATGGGAGTGTGATGACGTACCTGCTTTGGTCTGTCTGTCATCCATTTTTAAAGCCTCCACTTTCTCCTCCTTTAATCACACAAGTTCATTTCATTGCATTAAAAAACTCAAAGCACCATATGAAATGCACGATAGTGTAAAAATACACATCAAGCACAGCAATGACATTCATTTAAAGAAGAAAAAGAACTGCACCATTGGCTCAGCATCAGACTCTTCCTCTGATGGGCTGTTGTATTCCCTCCTCTTCCTCTTCTTCATGGGCTTCAGCATTTCATGCTCATGATAGATCACCTGTGCTTCAGCAATCCCTGCAGGACTAAAGCATCCACACCGAACACCATACTGATAGAATAACCTCAATATCCTTAATCTGACTGGAATATGCACATAATATGTCTCATCATACATATTTATATATTGCATGAGTTAGATGTGTAAGTCTGGTAGTTAATTTACTTTTCAGACATCGTCTCTCTGCGTAGCTCCGTCAGGTAAGTCTGTTTGGCCGAGGTCTCAGTGCACTTGCTATGAGCTGGATTGTCCTGAGCTCTCTGAAGTCTGTGGGTCTCCACAAAGGCAGCAGAGCGGACATTCGCACCTGCTGAGACGTCTGCAAGCAAACATTCCCGTTTGTGATGGTGCTATTGGAAAGACAAATGCTAATAGCTTTAAGATTTGATGCATGTTCTCAATGGTTACTGAACTTTTCATTGGACTACTGTTCCTCCAGCTTGAGTTAAACTGGAATAAATTTGCAGTTTCCACCAAATTGACATTTTACTGATAAAATGTTGGGTGTAATAAAGTTATTCAAAAAATAATAAAATATATAAAAATGTGTATATTACAAATTCTGTATCGTTCAACTTCCTAGTTTTACACTAATCTTTGTAAAATGGAAAGCACAACTGGTTATCTTACTGCTTAGGCTACTAATTTCACACATAATTTAATATTATTAAATTAAGAAATATTAGGAAATATCACAACATGACGTTGCTCATCTACGAAGACTGCAACTGCCTTTATCTGAAGAAACCCATGGGTCTGGATACAACAGGGCTGCTCAATCTTATACTGTATGCAAAATTTAAGGGTCCATTTAAAAAATATTTCTACAGTGATACATGTTTAATAATTGCATACAGCAACAACCTTTAATGCAACATTTAACATGCAGTTAAACCAGCTGCGGTTTGACGTGGCCATGAAAGTCTGCCTGAAATGACTTCAACTGTAGACTTCAACTGAAGTGCATTCAACTGTAATATGCAAGGTGAAATATATGGGAGAATAGAAATACTGATATGGTGAAAAATGTTCAGAATTTAGATTTTATTAGGCCATTTCACTAGGTATGAAGTCCAAATAGATATAATGCATCCCTGAACATTACAATGAACCAGCACTTAAATAAGAGTAACATACAGACGCAGACACATAAGTCATGTGACACCATTTGCATAAAGCCATTTTTCTTCGAACTAGTTTTTCAGGACATTTATGGTATCAGCATAGAATTTATGTGCTAAAATTTAACAAAAAGATTGTGTCAATACTTGCTAAATTTGACTGATAATTAGCATAATAATAAAGAGACTGGCTAACAGTAAACTAACTCTTTTATGTACTCATCAAAGCCAATTTTTACTCCTGCTTTAGTGTTAATTTTGAGCCATGACTGACAGCCAGACTTCAAAACATCATAAAGCCATGCTTGTAAGAATGATGTAATAATCCAGAGGCATCTAATGAATAATTACCTGGTTTTTCAGCCTGTTTGAGCTCCATATCAGCTGATTTTGTCTGCACTCCTTCAGTGGTCAGGTTAGCAGGGCCTATTTTCCCTTCACTGATCACTTCCAGTGAACCAGTATCACTAACACATAACTGCAGAAAGCAGAGTAGCATTATTGTTATGCAATAATAAAAAGTAATATATAGTGCCTTCAGGAAGCATTCACCACACTATATAATTATTTGTTGTAATGTAAAATGCTTTATTTTCCCACTCCAGTGATAAGATTGCATCCACTCCTTCAACAGAGATTGCATTTTGACTGGTGAGAGAGCAAGTTGTCTGCAGTTTTTGACATTTTAAATCACTCTCAACATTGGTCATTGTGTGAACTGCACTCCACTGGGCTGATATCAGAACAGGCAGATCCTTCAAGGTCTCTTGGAGTGGAGCAGTGTCTAAATCACTCCGGTTAACCAGTGAGGTGCCTCAGGGTTTGGTGTTTGGCCCTCTCCTCTTCTCAATATACACAAAATCACTTATTATTCATGCATTTAGATTTCCTAACTATGGTAACAGTACACTTCTGCCTGCCTCGTAGACACCATGGCATGGAAGAAAAACATCACCTTCAGCTTAATCTTTTTATAATGCCATCCATATCAGCCAGGAAGTTGGGGGTAGCATTCGGCAACCATTTTAACTTCTCAAACCACATCACAAAAATCACACAGTCATGCAAATTTACACTGTACAACATCAGGCATTTAAAATTGCTTGATCATTTGATTTAACATTTGAGATGTTCCTCTGAGCATTTGATTCATTGTTTGAGTATTATTTATTTTTGCATTGTAGTGGATTATGAAAATCAGTTGTTAAACACAATATTTATTTTTGTTAGAGTTTGTGCTTCACCATACGAGGAGATCAAATGGCATTTAACTGATCATTTGACAGGCTTTTATAAATTAGATTTTTTATTTTTTTTTGTTATTGTTTTAGCATTGTATTTTCATATCAAATGGCAGGTTACTTCAGGTGCAATTTTGGGCATTTGATTTATCATTTGAATTATGTTAGGAAAAAACCTTCCTGATCCCTTAGCGTGAAATGCTTATGTTGCAGAATTCCTCATTTGTAAGTTGCTTGATAAAAGCATCTGCTAAATGCATGAATATAGTTAGACATCTTTTATATTTTATTTAAAAAAATAAAAATGACTAAACTGCCATTAAGGTCAACACATACAGGGCCACACAAACACAGACATTTTGCTTACCTTCAGATTGCTTCCAGGGAGGATGGCCATTCCCTCTTTCCAGCCCAGAACATGAACAATCGTTCCTCCAACCTGAGCAGGAAGTGATGCGGCCTCCAGTTCACTGCCTTTAATCACCTTGATTGCATTTGGAGGCAGCTCCACTTTTGGCAATGGATGAGCAGAAGCTTTGGGAAAAAAAAAAAGTTTTGTTTTGTAAATACTATTGCATCCACAATATTTAACACCTCTAAATATGAAGTAAACAATTGTTCAGGAGGAGGATGTTCATTTAATCCTCAGTCAAACTGCAAGAAAATATAAACAGATGATCGAGTCTCAAGCTCCAAGCCAAATTTGTTTACCTTTTTAGTTTTAAAAAAAGAAAAAAGAAATTTACATTCTACACTGATTTCTATTCAACTGTAAGCACCTGGGAAAATGATAGTGGTGGTCTCCTGGGGTTTGAGCCGCTGTGCAGAACTGTCATTGGGAGCGTGAGAGACGCTGCTTTCAGACGGGACATCTGCATCATGTGGCAGGACATCCAGCTCTGCTTTGGCACTCATAGCAAGACTCTGCTCAATAACACTAACAACAGAGACATTGAGGACATCGTGATAGTATAGAAGTCACTTCACTATTCTTATGGAACACTGGCAGAGAACGTCCTTCAGAAGTAGAATGTTGAGGCAGTGTTGCCAACTAATGTTCAGGGGAAGTTGCTAAAGGAGGGTTGATTTGTTGCTAAATGACGTTGTGGCATCATTACGTGATCAGGATGCAAAGTTGTGTCACGGCATCAAATCTTAGCAAAAATATTTTTTTCAGTATGTTAATTTGGATTTGTTTGTAAAATAATATAAATGCATAATATAATATTAAAATATAAAAAGCTATTTTTAAATACATTGAATTGTTGAAAACTTACACATTTTTGAACGATTATAATTTAAGTTTTTTTGGTAACACTTTATTTTAGGGTCTCTTAACTAGTTGCTTATTAGCATGCATATTACTAGAATATTAGCCATTTATTAGTAGTAATTAAGCACATATTAATGCCTTACTCTACATGACCTTATTCTACATCCCTAATCCTATACCTAAACTTAACAACTACTGCTCTAACTATTAATAAGCAGCAAATTAGGAGTTTATTGAGGGAAAAGTCGTAGTTAATAGTGAATAAGTGTTCCCTATTCTAAAGTGTTAAATTTTATTTAATTTTTTTTAGCTAGTAAACAAGTAAAACTACACATTCTGAACAATTATAGTGTTAATCTGTGTATTAGTAGTTAGTTAGTGTGCTACATTCGAAGAAAAGTCTGTAAAATAAGGCACGATCTAGTATCTTAATATGAAGGAATTTTCCATGATTATTTTTCACAAGTCTTTTACCTGTATTTTTATTCACACATTGTATTTTGTGTTTTCAGGTTACAGGGTTACATCAGATAACGGATAAAGTACCTTTTCCATTTTTCTAGATATTTTTCTTACAGTGTATTAACAATCACAGACAAGCTACTAACAAAGTGTATCATAAATGAACAATTATTAAATTATTCAGTTAATAAATTATTATTAAATAAAACAATTGCAAATAGCAGCTTAATTCACGTGATGTGTGTACTGCGAGGCATCTTTGGTTTTCTCTTTTTGTCATTTAAATGGTAAATGTGTGCCTTTTTATCGTCTGAGTCACTTATCAAAAGTTGTCAAATACATTTTAAACAGCTAAATTTGTTGCTAGGTGCTTTCGGAAGAAAAGGTTGCTAGGGTAGTGTGAAAAGTTGCTAAATTTAGCAAAAAAAATGCTTAGTTGGCAACACTGTTGATGTTTGAAATAAAGGGAACAGCACAGTTAAAATGCTGTAGTTTATCAGATATTTTAAGAGAAAGACAATTAGCCGTTTATGAGGATATTTCAGTCATTCCTTTACAAAGACAAAATGAAAGATAATGCACAATGATGTTAATGCTCAACCTATCATCTGATAGTGATGACCATTTGAATTGATGGTGATGCATAATCCATAAACTCATGGTGATGATGCTCATCCCATAAACCAATGGTGCTGATGATGGGGATGATTATGAATGCATAACTGATGGTGATGTGAGTGAATCTTCAATTCCATGTCAAAAAGCATCAGTTTCAGCGCATCTCCCCAAAATAATCTTTACTCTACCCGAGCAAAATGGCGGAAGTCCATGTTCCTGTGCAGTAAACTGTAAAGTAGGAGAACCATTCATTATTTCATTCCGTTCTTGACTGAAAGACTGCTTTGTGAGGAACATCCGATTCCGATGCATTTGGAAGGAAAAGACAGATGCGCTCTGTTATGATGAGCGATATTCAAACATATGCTGTAATTTCAATGCAACCTCAGTTTAATTGCTAATTATAAGGGTGTTTAATAATTTCATGAAGGGAAAATACGATGGAACGCGCGTCATCATAAGTATCCAGAAATGCATGCAAAGTTAAATCTATTTATATCGATCGCGTATTAATGTCATGACATGAATAGTGTGTAATGTGAAGGCGATCAGATAATGAATTTATTCTCACCAGTGCTGGTGTTGCTCGGGAGGAGTGTGATCTGCGCATGCGCGCCTGCTTTGATGTTTCAAAGTGTTGCATTTACAGCAGTTCACATGTGACAGTGTGCAGCGTATAACATCTCTGCTTACGATCACTTTATACAACATGCATTTTAATATAGCTATTAATGACACTGGAGCGAGGCTTTGGAGCAAATGAGTAAATTCCTAAATAAAAATAAACAAACTCCACTGTCCACATTCAACTGATGCATATGACTTTTAGTAGTTTTAATCAAGCGATTGTAATCGGGGAATAGGAAATGTCAATTTTAAAAATATCATTAGTTGAATAAGAGTCAAAGCTGAATTGACATCTGAAGTTCATTTCTGATCCGTTCTTTATTTGTATTCTGCCTTTGAATTGATCTGAACATGAATGTGGAGGAGAACCAGAACAACTACATGTATTTTTTTCCTCTATATTTATACTTCTGTAGATAATGCATTATTTAATGTTCTGTTTTTCTTATATTAGTGCTATAATTCCTGTATAAGTCAAATTCCTTGTGTGTGTAAACAGCCTACTTGGTAATAAAGCTCTTTCTGACTTCTGAAAAATGTTATGCATCACACTTGGGCACCCTATAAACCAGTATTTCTTTAATTTCTTTATTATTATGTAATTCAGACTTTGCTGTTCAAAAAAATCTGAATATTGCACATAACTTATGTCGTGTAAACTTAGTTAAATTCTGATGAAACCAGTCCCAGTAAAGCCATGAGGGAATGTAGTCTCAACCCGTCAGTGCATCAGTACTGTGTGTATTTGGGTCTTGTGTGGTTAGATATGTGTCCGCTCTCACCATTTACAGAGCAATACAAAGCCTAAAGTGAAACTTCCCACAAAGAGGAAGGTTTGCAGTTTATCAACCTCGTTACTGGACTTAATATGCATTACATTTGGCTTTAAAAGCATAAGAACATGCATTTTGCTTTTCAATTGTGTATAATTAGATTTAAACCTCATTAAGGTTGAATCCATGAATAAATCTCATGACACCTTTCAAGACATTTTCACCACAAATACAACTTGTATAACATTGTTAAAATTAGTGTGGCAACGTCATGAACATACAATGTTGGGGACATTTACTTTTAAAAGTAATCATTACAATACTGCGTTATTCCATAAAAAATAACTAATTGCGTTATTTAGTTACTTTTTATGGAAAGTACACTCTTAAAAATAAAGGTGCTTCATGATGCCATAGAAGAACCTTTAATGGTTCCATAAAGAACCTTTAACATCTGAAGAACCTCTGTTTCACAAAAGCTTCTTTGTGGTGAAAGAAGGTTCTTCAGATTATAAAAAGGTAAGAAAGAGACGGTTCTTTGACTGAATGGTTCTTTGTGGAACCAAAAATGGTTCTTCTGTGGCTTCGCTGTGAAGAACCTTTTAAGCACCTTTATTTTTAAGAGTGTAATCCATTACGTTACTTCCGCCTGGGCTGGGTTTGCTTATTTAATTTTGAATAACAAAAACACACACAAAAAAAGTTATATTTTTGGCAGCTGTAAAGGCCCTTTCACACCAAAAGTGAAATTAATAAGCCTCAGGCTGAAGGAAGGCAGTCTCAGGAGAGCTGTCAGTGACTAAAACGGGAAAAAAGTAACTTCGATATGTCAACGTAAATGTAAAAGTAATGTGTTATTGACTAGTTACTTAAAAAAGTAATCTGAATACATAACTAGGGTTAACTGTAACGCCTTTCCCTCAACACTGCAAACACAGCACATGAGTTTTTGCAAACCAACCGTTAACAAATTACAAGCCAAAGTAAAGATTACGTCCAGTGTTTTTATTGAGTGAAGACACAGAAAATGAGAGTGAAGTTCTGACGGATGCAGAGGTCATTTAAACCACGTCCTCTGCATCCATGACCGCGTCCTCAAGCACGCCGACTCTTTCCGTGTGGACGTCATTCTGCAGCAGTTCAGGACGCTCCTGAAACAACCACCACAGAGATAAACACTTGTGGACGCAGCGGCTTCTTTTGTGCTTACACAGACACTTCCAGTTACCAGACTTGGTGTCAAACGAGACGCGTGTCCTCCCAAACTGACACCATTTGTCCTCAAGGTCGGTGTACACAGAAAAGAAGACACATCTCTCTGAAAGGTCATGCTCGGCCCAAAAAATAGGGTACACACAATCCACCCCCTGTATGCATGCTCTGGAGCTCATCTCCAGGCACTCGTGTTTCTCGGATGCGGACAGGAGGTGTTTGTGGCTCATCTCCTCCAGAGAGTTAACACACAGCGGCGGAGGAGGAGCGTAGTGCGCTGCGTGATTCGTTCTGATCAGGTGACGGCATTCCTTCCCAGGATTCCCGCTCTGGGCCTGTGCTTTCATGAAATCCCAGCACTCCTCCAGCTCACACAGCAGAATCTGTAAGGTGAAGGACTTGCGGATATGAATGGGTACTCTCGGTCCGTGCAGATATTTGGGTGTAACGTAAATTGCATTTTTGGCATCGATGCATAAAATGGGCTGTTGGTCTCGGCCGTGCTGTAGTCTCTCATGCCGCCTCAAATTTGATGTTGTGGTAAAGAGCATCCCACACTTTTTGCACGCTGCCTTGTTGTCTGGTGTCTTGTCTTCGTTGTCCGTTCGTAGGCTCTCTAACAGCACTGTTGTAGGCTGTAGCTCAACTGGAAGAGGAGAAAACCTTGAGATGAATCTCAGTTTGTGATATGACTGTTTCTGAAACTGAATGATCAGCCTCTATGTGACCAGAGGTGGACGAAGCACACAAATCAAGTACTTGAGTAAAAGTATATCATTTCAGTAATAATAACACTTTATTTTAAGGTGTCCTTGTTACACGTTTTATGTAATAACAATAACTTATGCATAATTACATGCAAGTAACCCTAAGCCAAATCCTAACCATATAGTAAGTACATGTAGTTATTAATATTACTGTAAAAAAAAAAATGTTGAGTCAACTTAAAATAATTTGTTACCCGGCTGCCTTAAAATTTTAAGTTTAGTCAACTCAAATAAGTTAAGTCAACTTGACATGTTAAGTTATACTAAGTGACAACTTAGATATTTGTGTTGACTAAACTTAAAATTTTAAGGCAGCGGGGTAACAAATTATTTTAAGTTGAAACCGCTTTTATTTTTTACAGTACTTAAATGTATAATTAAACTGTAATGTAATGTAATGTAAAGTTTATTTATATAGCACTATTAAAACAACACATGTTGACCAAAGTGCTTTACATCATTTCAACATCCTAAAACAACAACAATAATAATAACAAAAATTATCAACAAGAGGGATACGCCATGGCAAACAAATAAGTCTTTAGCTGTAATTTAAAAACATGTACAGAGTCAACATTCTTGACATGTGAAGGTAAGCTATTCCAAAGTCTTGGCGCTACTGCTGCAAACGCGCGGTTCAAACTGTAACAAGGACACCTTAAAATAAAGTGTAACCAGTAAGTGTACTCCTTTTCAATTTTACTTGGGTAAAAGCACAGAAGTACTTGATTTTTAATGTACTAATTAAGTATTAAAAGTAAAAAAGTACTGATTGATGAATGTTTAATTATTTTGCAATTTTATATACTATCTTCCTGTTGAAAATACATGTCGTACACTGATTACTACTGATAATTACTGATAATTCAAGTGTGGTAACAAGTGAAAATAACACACACAAAAAATCATATTATATATGATGTGTGTTGGCAAATATAAATATACAATATACATTGGGCAAAATGTGTTAGCATTCAAAAAAACAAACAAACAAAAAAGCTTATTTCATAAACTGAATTTCATCTGTGAAAATGGTAAATGTGTCTACATCTTTAGGAGGTACCATCACACAAAACTGTCTGTTAAGTCATCTGCTGTGGTGTTGGACAATAATGTGATCAATGGATGAGTGCTATTGAAAAAGTATTAAATGCCATAGCTCACCTGAGGATTTGTCTGTCATCTCAACACCTGCAATCATATGAAACAGATCAGAATTGAAGGATATTACCTTGGATGAGCTCAAATAAACATGGTTTGTTTATATTCTACAATACAGACAAGCATGTGTATACTGTGTGCATTTTTGACTGGTAGTGTAGTGCGTATGTAAAAATTGCACAAGAATGAAAAATTACTATACAGCCCGATACCGATTTGATATTCCATTTTCCTTAAATGACCACTCTTCTAAGACCATTCAATGTATTGTAATAGACACAAACCGTGGTTGGTAATATGGATTTTGTAATTCTGTGTCCTGTGCAATATTTTTGAGCACATTGGGCAATGCCAGTGGCTCCTGCCATGTCCTCCATCAGAACAATAACAGGGGATCGAAAACTTCCCTGTCAACAACAGACAACATTAAAGTCGAGAACGGATGTGAAACACTATTTGTGTGTATCGTAGAAACAGTTACTGGTCAGTTACCAATGCCAGAGTCTTTATAATATATAGCGAATCTGAGATGTTTCTTTTTGAGGTGATGTTTAGTTGCAGTGACAGGAATCCTACAGTAGAGACAGTCAAGGTCCTTCATCACGCTGAAAAGCTCCTCTTCATCAACAAACACAAACACTCTCGCTGTAAAACAGCCAGGAAAATACGTCAAATACAAGCTTTATAGTACCATTTACACTGCATGTGGATCACTTGAGATATGTAACTTCGGTAACACTTTATAATAACTACACGGATGTTATTAACAGACCTTACTTTACTCATAAATCAAAAATCAGCATTTTAAAACTCATAGCAAATTCCTGAGAGAACTTAAGTAAATTATTATTCTAATATAAAGCATTATACTCACCACCAGTCATGATTATTCACTCCCAGAGCCTAAAAATACATCAAAAAACGAATTTAAGTACCAAATACCATTTAAAATGTGCTCTGAAAACTCCATTACAACAATATACTAATGTTACTATAGTAAAACTATGGGAATTTGGTTATTAACACCACAGTCTATGCAAAAATAAATCATGAAATTACACAGAATATCAGATTGTGAAAGCTTCTATATCATATTAATGCATTATTTACAGTAGGCACAATAACTATGGCATGTTGGTGTAAACTATGGTTACCCTGGTGATAGTAATATCCTTTAAACCGTTTACTAGAACCATAATAAACAAAGACATATCTACTAACCTCCCACGAGCAGATGTGTGGATGTAAATCAGTCAGATTCTCTAAAGATGATACCACAATTTTAAGAGCATCGATCAACTGAGGTTTTAAAATATATATATATATATATATATAGAAATAAAAACAAGCGACTGAGCTGCTGTGCGACGCTGAGTCTGACGCAGAATCACGTGACTGTCGCGTTTTAAAGACGTGCTGCTGTAAACTACACCATTAGCGACTGGTGCTGCCAAAAAAGCATGTTTCCCATTTAAAAATAATGTATTCTGTCGATAATATGTATGTATGTATATATATACACACACACACACACACACGCACGCACACATATAACAACGATGCCAAAAACAGTAGCATTTAACACTAGTGCAGAAGGTTACAGAATGAAATGAACACTAGCCATGAAGAAGTCTATGCTATATCATTCAGTATAGTTACATTTTCACAAAGTCATGCTAAAAACATTCATAGGAGCACTAGACAAAGTTATCGGCCTATTAATGAAAACTATAACAGTAATTTGTATTGTTGCATGAATCATAAGCAATTGATTAAATGATCCACCCCATAGTAAAGTATTAACAAATTGCAAATGTTGATGCAATAAATAGGGTATGATTTAAAGATGATCATCCCTCCAAAACAGAGAAAATATCTTTCACAAACATCTACACGCCTGTCTCTTTTAAAGTGTTTATAGTGTCTATAGTGAGTTGTATTTGTAGGGGTTATTATAGCACAATTATTATAAATATCAATTTTTGCCACATTGCTTGTTGGCCATGCGAACTTCATGTACAGACTTATGTTGCTAAGTGATGATTCTCGGGATAGGTCGCGCGCACATCAACAGATGCACGTGCACAATGTGACAATGTTTCAGGGTTACTAGATTTAACGATGCAACTGTATTAGATGCTTGTTTTGCACGCTGTAGTTTAGTTTTTATCTGTTATATGACACACTTTGAGTATGATTTGTTAGTTTGTGTTTTGGATAGTTCAGTACCCTGAGTGAGAGCACATGCCCTGATACACATCTATTTAATGTCTGCATTACATCTGCAAGATATGTTTTAGAGTGTTTGCTCATCTGCAATATGTCTGTAAGACATTTCCTATCAGATCTCAAATAGATGTGTAGAAAATGTCTTTAAGATGTTTATGATTTAGAATACATGTAAATCTGCTAAGACATTTATCAGATGTTTTTACACAGCAGATGTTTCCCAGATCAAGCACTCGTTCATCTGTGCTGTCGCTGTTATAGATGTGGACTTCTATTCCTATAGAATTATTTCAACTTTGTTAGTTATTATAGTGGTCGCACTGTATTTTACATTATGAGTACTTACAATGTACTTAGCTAAGAAAGTAATTGGATAATATAAGGTAACTACATGAGTTAAGGTTAGGTTTAAAGTCAGGTCTCCTTCTCTTGCTAGCTTGTACCTGTTTGAACAATGACTGAGACTTGGTGTTACGAGCACTTCCTCTGTCTGATTGCCTCTTCAAGATGAATCGCTTTATGTATTCCCCAATTGTAAGTCGCTTTGGATAAAAGCGTCTGCCAAATGACTAAATGTTTAGAGTTAGTACCTACTATCTAGTTATTGTAATCACTATAATAGGTAGATTGTATGCACACACAGAATAGGACTGTAAAATAAAGTGCTACTATATAGTTGTTGATGTGAATAGGCCTCAAATACCACTTATCTGCTAAGGAAGTAAAAAGCATTAAAAAGATCACACAACAATGAAATAGACTGGATTTTAATAAAACAAAATCAGACAGTTTTCAATGAACTATTACATTAAGAAACTGAAGCTTAGATTTTTCCGATAATAGTTTTACAGGCCACTAGATGAGTTTTCGTTTCCTTGCCAAGAAGCGTCTTCCAGCCACACAGCACAGAGAATCATGGTTTATAAAAAGGACTGACATGCAGCACACTAAATTAAATCACTTATTTTCATGCTATTGCTATGAATAAAATATCGAAGCGGTGATTCACTTTTACTATAGAAGAGTAAAATAAAACAAAACTGCTTTGGACCTGGATCCCATCGTGACCATAAGAAAACCATCCTGGACAACTGGTAAGGAGGTGGGGAAAAACCAAAAATCAGACCACACTTAATACTAATCTTGGGATGCAGATCTGGAACGGGAGCGGGATTTGGAGCCGGATTTAGAGCGGGATTTAGAGCGGGAGGCAGACTTTGAGCGAGAGCGTGAATGCTTGTCTGGAGACTTGTATGGGCTCTTCTCAGCCTGAGGTGATGGAGAGCGAGAAGCAGACTTGGCACGAGCTCCGTCACCATTCTCCAGCGGTGAAGCAGATCTGCTTCTGGATTTCCTGCTGACCGATTTCTCCTTGGAGCGTCCACGATCTGACTTCACTTTAGAAGTGCTCTTAGAGCGGGACTTGCGCTCATCCGAGCGGGAGCGAGACTTGCGACTGGTTGATCGACTGCGAGATTTGTGTGTGCGGGAGCGAGAACGAGATTTACGGTTGCGTGGGCGAGACTTGCTCGATGGAGATTTGGAGCGAGACCTGTGTCCCGACCTGGAACGGGAGCGTTGTCGGCGAGAACGAGACCTACAAAAGACAAACAGCAGCTGAAAGAAGAGATACAAACAGTTGTATTTACATTCAATAAATTTTTGTTTTAATACCTTGAGCGAGATCTTGAGTTGCTCCGAGAACGGCTGCTACGGCGACTCCTACTACGAGAACGACGCCGGCTACGAGAACTGAAAAAAAAAAAAAACAATTACATTTATTGTTAAACATACTCCTATCCCAGCCTAATATGCAGTCAACTGTAAACATGAATACTGAGGCTCTGATCAAAGCAGTACTCTTGAGCATTCAGTTTGGCACTGGACTGTTTGTGCAAACAAAGATTGAAAACAGCCTTTTAACTTTGAAGGAATCATAATCGGCAATTAAATATGACCCAGGATAGAACCTTGTGGTACACCATAGGGGAAAAGTGCCCAGCAAGATCCCAATCCTACAAGATTTGAAATGTCTTGAATATTAAATCAAAATACAAGCCAATCTAGGGGCACGACACTCCCAGGTTCACCAGAAACTGGTGTTTTGCACTTGTTGGTGATAAGGTAACACTCACCGAGAGCGGCTGCCAGAGTCGGAGCGCCGCCGCCGCTTGTCTTCAACCAGACGAATCTTCCTGCCATTGACGTCGGTTCCATCCAGTTTGTCCAGAGCTCTCTGCATGTCAGAGTAAGAGCGGAACTCAATCACACCCTCATTGGCACGCTCCTTATGGGCATCTGCGTAGGTCACCTCACCTGCCTGTCGCATAAAATCCTGCAAAGGAAACCCAAATTTCACCCGTGCACAACACTGCTGGCGATGGCAAAGTACTTCCTTCAGTTATAAATAGTGTTGAAGAGAGAAGATTTTTTTTTTTTTTTTTTTTTACTGAAAACGAAATTCATCAACCGTTACCTTGAGGTCTTGCCAACTGCAGCGACTAGACAGATTCTCCACAATGAGGCGGTACTCGGTGCGAACAGGAGGGCCATACTTTTCCCTTCCAGTGTGACTTTTGCTGCTGTAACCACCTTCGTAAAAAAGGGAAGGGAACAAAAAGATCCTCTTACGACAGAGAAATCAGGGAAAGACAAGCGCCATTGACTTAACATTAGAACCTAAAAGAAGATACAAGTCATATTTGCCCTCTGTTGCTTATTGCCAACCTGTTCAGACTCAAGAGCAGTTTTCTGCCTCCCAGAAAAGGCATTACTATTTGGATAAAAGAGAAACTGATAAGACACACAAGGCTGACACGATCATTCTTGGCCTTTTAGGGCAAAAATGATATTTCGATAGGCAGCATATGATATGATATTTAAATGTTTTACTATTTAGGCTCACAAATCCCTCGCTTGAACATCTTAACTTGCCTCTACAGAAATGCTAGTGTAACCCAATGTCTCCATTTTAGGTATTTCTATTACATCCTGGCTAGATGCTTTCCATATGGACAACATAGCAATAACTGGTGTCATTCCTCACCATCACCCCTGGTCTATTGGCAAAAGGCTGCTGTCATCTTAGCTTCCGGTTAGGTCAGCCAAAGCATCAAGGGGCAAAGGTCACACACACATTGTAAGGTGAAGAGGCCAAGGCCAAACCGGTCAGGTAGTCATCTTAGCCACAACGACACTTGGACTCAGCCTCAGCCCTCACTGGACTCTTTCAAATTAAAACATCAAGGACTTTGTTATTGTGAAAATCAAAATGGAAATAAAATTAGACTTAAACATGGACGTTGATGCTTACTTTCCACTGGGCTAGAACACAAGCTTAAACTCAAGAACAAAAGAAATATTGGGAAAAGAAACGCGATCATATAAAACAACCTCTCAAAAAAGAAAAAGAGAACTGTAGAAGCATGTAAACTAAAAAAAAATTAACATGTTTCAAGTCAAATTAGTGAAGTTAAAGTGTGAAAAATAAACACTTGAGAAAGAACTGGCAATGACTTGCCCTGATATGACTGGGCTAAAGGCTAAATGTTCATTTATGACAGTTCATTAGCATTACATGAACATCATAATGAATCTGTGTGCAGCTGATTTGGCTCTCTTTACTAAAAATGAAGGAAAGGAAAACAAAAACATCTTCGCTTTTTAATATCATTTTCATCAGCAGTTGAAATGTGATTTTGCCAGCATGATGTTTGAAATTCTGTAAATGTCAATACAGAAATCAAAAATTGCTCAAATTAACAGCAAAAGGGACCAAAAACAAACAAAAAAAAAATTCACTTAAGCAACTTAACACCTGGAGGAACATAAAATTGGGTAGCAAGTTGTTACATGCTTGCTTACACTCGTAATATCCTCTTAGAATGATCTGGTTTACAGAAATTTTAAAACAAGTACTCAATGCAATGCTTTACTTACTGCGTCCTCCTCCTCCTCCTCCACCACCACCACCACCTCCTCCTCCTCCTCCTCCTCCACCACCTCCTCCTCCTCCACCACCATGATAGCCCCCTCCATAGCTGTCCCGGTCCCGGCGCGGACCCCTGGCGTGCTCCACCATGACCCGCTCTCCACACAGCTCTTTACCGTTCAGCTCATAGACGGCATCATCAGCATCACGGTTGTCCTCAAACTCAACAAAGCCGTACCTACGAGCACAGCACTGATTAGGCCAGGGGTCACAGAGCAGTGTACAAATGTAATTGGGTTAAATCCAAAAATTATTGAACCCCAACAAGCCCGTGTGTCATTGATCAAGGCTGCTCCTGGAGGACAATCTCATGATCTTAGGCTCTCTGCCCCTCAAATGTGTTGGTCATTTGATGTTATTGAACGCATTATAAGCACCTACTCTAACACAATTCGATCAGATCTACCTTTAAAGATCCATTGTGAAAAATAAATAAAATAATTTGAAACCCTTGCATTTGTTTTTACACTTTCAGCTCTCTAAATCCTTCTGATACAAATTCAAGCCTCAGCTTGTAATACAAGACATTTAGTGCACTTAATAAACTTGCAAATTTACTAAATTGATGCAACAGCAACTGAAATACAAATAAAAAAACCTGGTGCATCAATCTCTTAAATGTGCATCAATCAATGTGGTTAACTGTAATTACAACCAGACCAGCAATGAAAGTAACGACCTGAAAAGGTGTCAAAAACTCTGGCTTGAGAAAGTGCAGCGAGAAAGTTAAGTAGTTTTTTTAAAAAACTAAGGTTTCTAGTTTGAATTGTTTTATGGCCATGAAATCTATCAGATAGACACTGGTTACTAGGGTGCTCTGGTTCTTGCTAAGGATTTTTAGCATATTGCTAACATGTTTTAGTTCGTTGCAAGTGTACGGCCTGGATTAGTTAGCACGGTTAGCAAGTCCAAAGTTGTTAGCCTTCACTTGATAACAGACAGCCTTAAAGCTGTAGAATGAGTCAGAAATGTTAGTTTCAAAACAATCATTTGAAATTGAAGAACAGTAGGTTTGATTTCTTAAGCCCACATTACAGACGCCACGTGACGTGTGTGTGAGAGAGATAATTTTACATTAATGGCAGTGATAATTATAAAGTAAAAACATAATTAACAATGGATTAATAAGTTAACGCATTTTAATAATGTTTTAGCGCGCGCTCCCGCTCTTTTCAGCTCCAGCCGCTGCTTCCGTTTAAGGGCCGAGAAAATGGAGGCCAAAACATTTCTCGCCGAATATGCTCAGTATCACCACATAATCAACCACTGTAAGCAAACAAACACTCGCATTCGTTTTAAAAGAGGCCTTTCGGTTTAAGTCTGTTGTTCTATACAACAAACCAACGTTTGGGCTTAACACTAACCTAAACGTTGCAGCTGAAAACCAACCAGACGTTTAGCATCGCGGATTGGTTTAATGGCGGTAGCGCTGCCGTTAGCTTCCACGTGCCGCGCTTTATTATCGTGTCGCGTGCAGATGAATGAACTCACCCGTTTTTCAGATCCACCTCCAGCAGCTTCCCGTAGCCACCGAAGAACCGCTGGATGTCTTTCTCGCGGACATTATAGCTCAGCCTGCCGATATACACACGAGGCATCTTGATCTCGCTCGAGCTCAGCAGCAGATTATCTCCAGCACTGAAAACAGCCGCAACAGGCTTTTGTCCGTTTGTCAACCGGAAGTTCTTCGATCTAGAGCGTCCTTTCTAAAATAAGAGTCCTTTACCTTGTAAAAATGCAAAGCCTGCGTCCCAGTGTGCATACTATCCATCCTAAATTCTATGTGATAGTAGTACTTTTCAATACTATTTAGGGCAGATAGGGTGGATAGTATGCACAGTGGGACTCAGGGAAAGTCCCTTTGTTAAAAGTGCTACGTCGCCATATACACAAGAAAAAGTGGGCTCAATGTAGACCAAATTTTTCCCATTTTATAAATGACTTTAAATATGTAAATCTCTTGGAACAAGCAAAAAAGCACTGAAAACATGTAATGCTCTGAAAGCATTTAAATTTCTGTAATTTTCTTCCTTTCTTTTTTTCTCTTTTCTTCTTTTTTTCGCTGGCAGCTAATGTTAATTTGACATGAATATGTAATACCTCTTGTTCTTGTGGCATTGAATTAATAAAGCATTAAAAAAATAAAGTACTACGTCGAAAAGGCCTAAAGTCACTTTTTATAAGCCTAATAGCTTCCGGTGATGAATCCGTGCGTTGAAGAGCATTTTAAAATGAAGAAATAAATAAGTAAAATGCAAAGTTGATTGAATGAAAGGTATTTTCTTCATAATTAAACCATTTTAAACATATTAAAAATGTATCTTGAGCTCAAAAAATATATATAAAAAATAAATAAATAAAAAAAAATAAATAAAGTATTTTGTGTGCTCATTGCGCTTTTAACTTTACCCACTCACATTATATTAATTAACAGACTCAGCCCAGCATGCTGTACACACACACACAGGCACACACACACACGCGCACACACACACACACACACACACACACACACACACACACACACACACACACACACACACACAAAGAGACAATACTTAATAAGGACTTAATAAGAAGCTAATGGGAAGAACCTGACAGAGAGTGAATGATTTTCAGAAAGATACTTTTTAAGGTAAGATATAAAAACAGAGAGGGACAGTGGTATGATTAATAAAATAAAAATAAAAAAGTCAGGCTGATGAATCCTGAATGCCTTAATTTTTAGTCAGTGTGGCTTTTTTGTAGTTTTTAATTGAAGTAAAATAAACTGACTTAAAAACGTTTAATAAAGTTACCTTTTTAAAATAATGGAGGAAAACGTGTTGCCATGCCTTTTTTAACAGTGTAGAAAAACCAATGCAGTTCATCTGATGACATTACTTAACATTACCTGATGAGGTGTGTTTATCTTAGTTAAAGTTTAATATGAACAAGTAAAAATATATAAATGTATTGTTGTGTAAATGAAAGGTATATAAGCAATCAATTTGTTTCCATTTTTTTTTTACTCTGAAAGGTGCACTGTAAAAAGTGATAAGTTCACTTAACTTTTTAAATTTATTATTATTTACTTAATAATTTTAAGGCAACGGGTTTCCTCAAATTTTTTAAAGTTAAGTCAACTTATCACTTTTTACAGTGTGGAGAGGTTTAGGGACGCTGAAGCCTCCAAATGTTTAGAAACGGCCCTGAATGTGAATAATAAAACCTGAAGCATTTGCATTAAAGCATAGCTGGATTATTTGGAACTAATTATTAAAACTAATACATTATTTGGATTGACTTCGATGTAATCCCTACTTTATTGTAAGACTGTTAAGTGATGATGAAGCGGTTTAATTTGTGAATGACTCTGTTCCACACACACATATCACTACATGCTAATGTGTAACTTCATAAACACAAACGCCTGTCTCGGTGGAATGGATTCATTAATATGCTTATTGAAGACTGTTGGACCAGTTTAAGCAAACTGATTTCCAGGGGCATTTTCACCTTAATAAAGGCACATTTTCCAATCTTCTTAAATGTATGCATTCCCTTTAAAAAGTGATAAGTTGACTTAACTAATGTGTGTCTAAAAAAAACTAAGGAAACCCATTGCCTTAAAATTATTAAGTAAATAAAAAAAAAAAAAAAAAAGTTGTGAACTTGACAATTCACTTAACTTTTTTTTGATTATTATTTACTTAATAATTTTAATGCAATGGGTTTCCTCACTTTTTTTAAGTTAAGTCAACTTATCACTTTTTACGGCATGCACAAATGTATTTAATTAATGCAATTAAAATAATAAGACACTAATAGGGCTGTTATCAGTCATATTCAATCAGTATCAACAAAACCCACCTTTTCACTGCAAAAGTGGCACAGAAGCTGCATTTAGATGCATTTGCATAGATTAATGCAGCTCAGAGATGCCATGAAAGCATTTATACTGCAATTATGTGTCAGCTGCATACATGTTATGAGCTTAATGTTTTAAATATGAAATATTTTAATATAAAAATACGAAGTGTTGGGGGGCAAATTAAATTATACTTTAAAATATACAAGTCATTGATTGATTTACTCAACCAATTCTTTCTAAATGGCTGCTTCATTCAGGAACGGAGTAAGTGTCTGTGTCATTGAATCATTCACTCAGCTCTTGCTGTGTTGATGTGTGACACAACAGCTCGGCTGTGACTCTGTTTGGAGAGCACAATCTGACAATATTGCATCTGAAATGTACTAAAATCACTTACATCACAATATTAACTTGAACAGTCTATTTAAATGCATTTATTTATGTTTAACCATGCTTTGCTCTGGATATAAGAGGAAAAGGAAACTTGATATAGACAGATTTTACCTCCAAACATGAAAACAACTTTAATTGAATCAGTAATTCAATTATTGTCCTTCAGCTGACTTTTTGTTCTGATCAGATAGCAGTGTAAGCGTCCAGCCTTACATACATTGCTAGATATATGACCAATCATTCAGTACCACGAAATGTATCAAAATACCATAGTATTACTAAATGAAATCATTGATGTACCATAGTACTGTCATGGTATGCTACATTTTGTCAGGTAATTGTGAGAAATATCACCTAGAGCTGTCATGTGTTAGCATACCTTTCCCCCGACATACTGACTTCAGTATAGTTGTCTGTTTTGTAAAGCATGTGAACTGCTCTAGAAACTGCCAAAGGTTTGATTCCCAGGGAAAGCGAGCACTGCTAATAGTGTACCTTGAATGCAATGTAAGACGCTTTTTGGATAAAAGTGTCTGGAAAATGCATAATCTGCCATTTGTTTTAAGCACAACAAATGATATATTTCTCTGTGAAAAACAAGGCTTTATTTAAAACTAGCACTTGGCACATATCTTAAACCGCTCTGCAGACTGATTGCATGCTTGATCAGGAAACACACTAAAAAGAAAGTGTTTTAGCAGTCCACTATCTATTATCTAAGCATGCTTGATCATGCATTATCAGCAAATATCAAATGTTATTCTTTAAAACCAAATATACAATCAAACTAGAAGTCCTCTATGAGGTAAAAAATCTCCTATCAATGCATAAAGGGAGCTAAAGGAAGGTTACTTGAAGAAAATATAATCTTCACGGACATCATGAGAGTGACACTAACTTTGATCTTGGTGTTTACTTTGTACTGACTCATATCATGCCCACACGTTTCCACAATCCACCTTTATTAAATCTATTCAAAACAGTATTTTGTGCATTGATTTCAGAAGCATGTAAATGTTTGTTCACTGCAGAGCTTGCGTTAGCCAGAAAAAAGAAACAAAACATGCAATTTAGATGCAATAAATACACACTCCTCCATCATATGTCATTTCAGCTCAAATGAAAACATTTCATTACTATTACAAATGTGCAATAGAAGAACGATGATCATTTCGCCATAGGGGAAGGTGTAACCAAACCTACAATATTTCAAAGTGCTTTCAGTGACTCTCTATAGAAATCTATTCAAGCTTTACAAAGCATACACTTTTATGCCAATCCATCATGTATAAAAGCAAAAAATAGACAAAATGTCAATTGGTGCTGCATACACATTGGGAATGAGTTTAGGACGTCTAGCTAGGACAGGAGTTTGTCTCATACTAGCAAGAACTAAAAACAGCATTGTCATCAGTTCCTGTCATACTTTCTTGTGACGTGGCAAACATGTATACGATTGGAACTTAGCCATACTTTGGTATTTAAAAGATATTTCCATATTGGTATTTGGCAGTCAAACCAAGACCAAAACAAACACAAAACAACTCAAGAAGAAAGAGTGGCTGCATGTAGTGGACACTGAGGTGTTTCATGCTCAATCTTTCAGCTTACTCTCCAAGAAATCCTGGATTTTGTTGATTTTCTCTTCTTGTTGATCCAGGAGATCCAGTATGACCCCCATGGGCGTCTTCTTCAGGCCAACGCCCTCGATCTTGTTCTCCAACTTGTTCTTCATGCTGCGAAGTCTCAGAGAAGCGTGGATGAGGATCACTGCAGGGCAAAACAAGACTTCAGCAACAAAAACACTCTTGATGAACCGCGACAGAACCGTGCGCTCAAAAAGATGACAGAGAAGGCCATCAATTCAGTATTTAAAGCTCAGTTGCTCTATTAGCGTTTCCAGTGGACATGCATCCTTCCCATTAAGCCCAGGATACAGTATTGACCTGTGGATGCAATGCAATCTTTCCTTATTGCAGTATATTACTTTATTCAGATTTCCTTTTATAAATACACTATATTGCCAAAAGTATTGGCACCCCCTTCTAATGAACAGGTTTGACTACTTTAGTAATTTCTATGAGTACAATGTTTAATGTTTAAGCATATAATGATATTCTAGGAAATTGTGTGCTTCTAATATTATAGCAACAGTTTGGACTCTTTTCTATTCTAACATGACAATGTCTCTGTGTATAAGACAAGGTTCAAAAAGAAAATGATTGATTCAGTCAGTGTGGAAGAACTTGACTGGTCTGCATAAAACCAAGTCCTAATCCCAGTTTAACACCTCTGGTGTGACTGTAAATGCAGACCTTGAGCCAAAAACTCATCACCAAACACCAATGACTTGTACATACACTATATAGACAAAAGTATTGGCACCCCCTTCTTTAGAACAGAAAAATGCACTTCCAAATCTGTGGCAACAACGATGGGAACATAATTCATGTATTTAAAAATTGTATTTCATCTCTGTTGCAACAGTTTTGAAGTGTCTAAAATGACTGAACCCATATGTACAAGTCATTGGTGTTTGGTGAGTGTGTTTGCTATGAAGCACACAATTTCCTAGAATATCATTATATGCTTCAACATTAAGATTTGTACTCATAGAAATTACTAAAGTAGTCAAACCTGTTGATTAGAAGGGGGTGCCAATACTTTTGGTAATATAGTGTATCTCCGTTTGCATTGAACTTTCAGCGTCGTAACTCTGCAGATATTGTTTATGCTCAAACAGCAACATTACACACTAACTAACATTAAAAAAAGTGAAATCGCAATCAACCACCCCTTTAATTCACAGATATCAAACAATTCAAATATAATTTCAAATATTGATTTATTCAGTCTTTAGAGTGTACAGAATGTAAAGTTATTTTAAGACTCCATTACAATTGTAGTAACAGGGCAGACTGCGGTAAAAGGCTCATGCTGTGGTTTTAGTCAGAGACGTTTCCAAGAATCTGATCTGCTTCTGTCAGCAAGTGCTAAAACTGAATATAGCGTAATTAGATAATGATGTGTGTTGTGTTGCTATAACTACAAGCAAAACACGCTGCTAGAGCTCTGCCTGTTTTCTGCAGTAGCTTGAAATACTCATGCAGTCTGACTCTGAGAGAATAATAAGTGTGTTATGATCATCAAAGAACGGAGGACAGATCTGTGGATTACGTCTCTGTGACTGATGTAGAAGCTCAAATCCTCCAACATTAAAGCGCTGGTTTACACAAAGATGACAAGTCTCTGATCATTTACTCACCTTCATGTCTTTCTACCTTTCTGTGGAACACAAAGTGTATTTTTATGTCCAAACAACCAACTCTCCAATGTTCAAAATATCTTCTTTTATGTTCCACAGAAGAAATAAAGTCATGCAGGTAAAAAAAACAACAAAACAACAACAACAAAAAACGAGGGTGAGTAAATGATAGGATTTTGAGTTTTGTTTTTATTCATAAACTATTACAGTTTTTAATCAATATTTTGAATTAGCTTTTATTTTTAATCTTGGTTTAATTTGAGTAATTCTGTTACGTGCTTGTGTCATTTTTATTAGTTTTGTTCTTTTTAAACATTACTATTTAGGTTTAATTTGTTTTTGTTTTTATTTCAGGTTTACTTTCTATTCATTTGCAGTTAGTAATATTAATGCTTATTTCAGGTAGTCAAAGCTAAATTTTCATCTAATGTTCAAATGTTATTTTATGTGGGCTTTTTTTTAGTTAGCAAAAATGTTTTAATAATTGAATACTTTTTCAGTGAAAACTGAACCCAGGAAGTGTTCTCTTTTTGTCACAGGATAATTGACAGAAATGATTTTTACACTTAAAGTAATAAAAGGCATGTTTCAAACATGATATACATTAAAATGAGATGTCATCAGTCATTACTGCTGTACTTTCACTTTCTCTGAGTAACCTCAAACACTCAAGAAATCCTGCACTCTTACAAATAAAGCTTCCTTATTGGTATAAATGCTTCACAATTAGCCTTGTTCACACTTCTGTGTTTCTGGCTTCTGGATTGGTGCTTGCAGGGTAAAGGTGTTTCCGGTGACAGCAGCGTTTTGTGGTACTGAACAAGAATGAATTCGAGAATCAAAGTCTTTGTTTACAAATTAGATCCTATGAAAATGCTTGAGCTGCTGGTACTGTACTCTACAAAGTGCAAACATTTCACTGTTAACTGTTTGGTCAGCTCGGGTCATCACAAATACAAGTTTAAGTCTAAATGGTGGCAGTTATAATTCAGTTAGCTTTGTCATTCTGTCCGTTTGGTGCTGGCTGTGCATTATGACTCTCCACCTGACTATTATTATTATTATTATTAAAGTAATGTAGGATTTTCTACTTGCTCTCCGTTGCATTAATGTGATGGAGTAAATGTACGTTGTATAATGTGCCCTGACAAATACATATTAAACATGAGATGACTGGGATTCATGGCTTTGTTCCTGTTCTATCAGGATTACGCTGTTGTGTTGAGTTTAATATGCTTCAACCGGACTGAGAATTAATGTATTCTTGGAAAAATGTGCATCTGGTCATAAATGTTGTCATTTTGAAGTCATTTATCATGATGTGGTGATTCGAGGGAAATGACTGAGTAAACTGAGGTAATACGCTCAAATGTACCGGAGATCAGAGACTATTTAAAAAAGGACTTTGCCGGAGACGGAGAATAGAAACCATCCGGTGTTAAGTGCATTATCTCACGAGTCAGCGGTCCGAGTGGACATATAAGTTACAAACAAGTCAAATGTTATTTCTTTATAGATTATATAATAACAACTTGGAAAACAGACAAAACAGAAAAGATAAGAAGCATTATTTGAGAAAAGAGCACACTGATATAACAGGTGCAGACCTGGAACTAACTTTACACGTAATTTCTGATTCTAGTGAAAAAGGCTAATTAAAAAAACTTTAACAAGCATCGAACCTTTCCATTGCATAAAAGGTTCCTCATAGTGAAAGTGTTCAGAAAAGTGGTTCTTTTAAAGAACTGTTCACTGAAAGGTTTTTGTCATTAATGGCATCGCTGTGAAAACCTGCTTTTGAAGCCTTTATTTCTAAGAGTGTGCGTGATAAATATGCCTGTGATGGCACTGGAGACCAAATATGTGACCCTGGTTATGATAGGACAATATTTGGCTGAGATACAACTATTTGAAAATCTGGAATCTGAGGGTGCAAAAAAATCTAAATATTGAGAAAATCACCTTTAAAGTTGTTCAAATGAAGTTCTTAGCAATGCATATTACTAATCAAAAATTAAGTTTTGATATATTTACGGTAGGAAATTTACAAAATATCTTCATGGAACATAATCTTTACTTAATATCCTAATGATTTTTGGCATAAAAGAAATATCTATTATTTTGACCCATACAGTGTATTTTTGGCTATTGCTACAAATATACTCCAGCGACTTAAGACCGGTTTTGTGCTCCAGGGTCACATATAGTGTTTGTTTTGGGGTGATGCTGCATCCACAGCAGTTCATGTCAGTATAGAGTCCTAGAAAACATATTAAAAATGACACAGTAATAAGGCAGGTGTGAGTCCAGAAGATCTAATACGAGTACTCACAGAGCATGGGGAATGTGATACCAAAGAGAAGCACCAGCACTCCTCCACACAAGGACAACAGGAAGTAGCTGATTCCCAAAACACCCACAACAAACAGTGTGGGGTTTCTCTTCTTGAAGTTCTTGATCACAGCTTTATTCTCTCCTGCCCACACCGAGCCCATGAAGACCAGAGCCACGACCGCCCCACCAAGAAACATGCCCAGCGGGTTCATAAAGCTGCAAAAACCACACCACACATCAATTAATCATTATTACTGTTATTATAACATATACAGCTGATGTCAAAACTTTACATACACCTTTCAGAATCTGCAAAATGTTAATTATTTTACCAAAATAAGAGGGATCATACAAAATGCATGTTATTGTTTATTTAGTACTGACCTGAATAAGATATTTCACATAAAAGATGTTTACATATAGTCCATAAGAGAAAATAGTTGAATTCATAAAAATGACCCGTTCAAAAGTTTACACCCCCTTGATTCTTAACACTGTGTTGTTCCCTGAATGATCCTCAGCTGTGTTTGTTTGTTTAGTGATAGTTGTTCATCTATCTGCCTGCTTATATATTTATTATATGTATTATCTGCTTATAATAAATACAATGTTATTGTCCGTTGGTGCGGATGCTAATATAATTGTCGTTCTTGGTGTGAACTGGACTTTTCAACCATTGTTTTAACATAAAGAAATAAATATGGCTTTTAAATAAAGAATTGTAAAACTTTATAAGAAATTAAACAATAAATAAATAAATAAATAACTTTTTTTTAGCTCACACCTAAAAGAGTCTGTAGATACAGGGCAGATGATTTATATATATATATATATATATATACAGTATATATTAATGCTGTCAAACGATTAATCGCATAAAAAAAAAGTTACACATGTATATATATGTATATTTATTATGTTATATATATACACACTCATACAGTATATATTCTGAAAATATTTACATGTATATATTTATATATAATATATAAATTAATTTAATATACAAATATATATTGTTCTTGAATATATACATGCATGTGAGTGTATTTATATATACATAATAAATATACACAGTACACACACATATATTATGTAAACAAAACTTTTATTTTGGATGCGATTAATCGTTTGACAGCATTAATATATATATATATAACACTTGATTTTTCCAGTATAGTAAAACATATTAATAAATTGATCTAATGCCAAATGTACCTTGCAAAGGTGGCACAGAATTGCTTATGAAATACACACATATACATAAATACATATATTTGATTTTAAAATTGTAATGTTTGTTTACAACTCAGTTTTTAGCGTTTTATTTGCTTGTTATATTTAATTTATATTATATTTAATAATTTTTTATTTATTTATGAAGGACTTTTAAACATGTTAGGCTATACGTCATGGTATTCCGGTGTTGACCTAACCCTAAACCTACCAATACTAGGGGGGTAATAATCTGGCAGGGGTCAGAATTGATCCTGTTTATAATCAATTGTCATTAAATGATCTGAGTTAGTTTGAGTCTGCTTTGGGACATCTCTACAGCAGGCAGTGACTCACTGATTCCGGGCAGCACTAACAGCCAAAGAAGAAGAAGAAGGGTGGGTCAACACATTCCTCACAGCAACAAAACACTTCTCACGACTCGATAATAACAAGCACACGGTGTGTTTCTGATCTCGCACTGTTTAACGCTCCGGATTGAAGTAATGCAGTGTAAAGTATACCGTCTCCGCATTAAACGGAGGATGAGTTTGCACTATTCAAGCTGGGTGCGACATTTATTCTGCTTTACTAAAAATAATAAACACGCACAGCACTCTGGACCACGCTTTGATTACAGACTGAATGAGGTATAGTGTACACTAATAGATGTAAATACATTTAAGGCCTTCACATACCCGACAATCAGAATCACGACGATAGCGGCTGCAAAGTAGTTGGTCTGATAATAAAGCAGATTGCTGATCACTCTGTTATTCCATCTGCTTAAATCAGACACTTCTGGTTTGGAGAAGCGGTCAACACCAGGGAAGAAATCATCCCACGGTCTGAAGGGTGCCAGCTCCATCCCTGCCATGGTGCTCTGCGATCACGAGACGGGGGTAGCTGCAACACGAACTAGCCCTGCACCCGCACCCACACCCTGACAGACAGCTTTGTCGACCAATCATTAAGACCTTTCGCCACGCCCCTACCTTTCGCCACGCCCATTGCGATCCCTGACAGCGGAGCGATGATGAAGCACGTGGGCTGAGAGGCGCTCACGTGACACAGAGCACGAGTGGGCGGAGCTCGCGGCCCAAACCTGCTCTATGATTGGTCAAAAACGATGAGTCAAATTAATAATAATTCTTTACTAGCTATTTTTTTTTTACCATTAACTGCTAGTAACGTTTCTCAGTGTAATTATTCGAGTGTAACTTTAAATTCAGTTTTAATCCAACAGTTTGGTCGCCACGTGGTACTTGTTTCTTTTCTTCATGCTGTCAGAATAGACCAGTAGTTTGTGATTAGTGACATGTTTAATAATTTCTGTTATTATTTTATTTTAATTATTATATTTATATGTTATAAATTGCATTTATATTATTATATTGTAAAAAAAAATAATAAAATTGAATTTTATTAATTTTTAATAAGATTTTTTTTTTTTTTCAGATACAAACCTCATAATCTGAAAACCTCGCCCAGCTGCCTCCTTGTCATTTCTGACTTATAACAAAAATCAGAACAATGCCTAAAAGCTGCTGTGTGCCAAGGTGTACAGTAATCAAGCTAAAAACCCAGAACTGTTTTTATAAGCTGTCGACCCAAAAAACGAGCGTTTAAGGACTTTAAGTGCAGCTCAAGGTGTGATATTACCCGGAGAACCGCGGCCACGGGAGGGACACGGCGACAGAACCAGTCATTATTTTTAAGCATGTCACATGATTATTTCACCACCCTCATGTGAACCTGAGAGGAGATGTGTTGAGAAACTAAATTGTATTTGTATTACCTTCCTTTTGTTTGAAAATGATCCCGGATGACCCAATGTGAAATACCCCGACAACTATTTGTGTCCTTAAATGCATGTTTTTTGGGTCGACAGCTTATAAAAACATAGTTCTGGGTTTTTTAGCTTGATTACTGTACACATCGTCACACAACAGCTTTTACACATTGTTCTGTTTTTTGTTATAAGTCAGAAACGACGAGGAGGCAGCTTCCAATTTTAAGATTTTAACCATTTTATAAATCTGTATGAAACTGTAAAATCAATTTAAAATCGTAAATTATAGTGCTTTGCATTATTGAATTACTTAAGTGATTATTTTAAGTTTGCTCATCAATTATAGGGTCCCCTCTGTTCATTCAACTACAGTAAAGATACATTAATATATATTTTATACATTGTTATATATATATATCAATTTCCCAGAGAAAGCAAGAGCTGATCAAATGTAAAACTGTAACTCGAATGCAATGCAAGCGTCTGCTAAATGCATAAATGTAAATATAATTTGACATACACTTTAATTTCATATTTCATGTAAGATTTTTTTTTTATAAGTGTTTTTTATACAAATATATAATATCATCAATAGGATCAATCAATAATATTCCTACTCCTTAAAAAAAAAATCATAAACTGTTACTCTGACATCTTTTCATGAGTAAGAAAAAAATGAAATGTCTTCAGTATTAAGACATTTGCATTTTAACATACAGCAAAACATTAACAGCGGTTTCGTTCAGTGAACACTGCAGTCTGCCCATCTTGAATGAATACTGCGATTTGTGCACAGTACTGAGAAAAAATAAATAAAATGCTAAACAACTTATTTTTCCAGTATTATAAATGTGATGTTATTTTGGACATCAGAATGCAGTCTCTCGTCGAGAGCAGTATAGACGTCAGCAGTACAGTGTATTACAGGCCTATACGGGGTCAAAATGAACAAAATACATGCTCACACTAGGGTTAAGCAAAAGATTTAATCAAAGGACAAACATACAAAAAGCATCACACAGACTTGCATAAATACATATATTAATAACATTTTATATAAAAACCAATATATCTCAACATACAGGCAAGCATTAGAAAAGCAACAGTGCTCGTATTATGTAAAGCATGGTGAAAATAATCCAGAAGGCTTTGGTGCATCTTTTAATTTGACATTTCAGAATAATTATGATGATGATCACTGCAAACAATATTGTAAAAACAGGTATTTTGTGAATTAAGATTTTTTTTCCATTTCCATTTATATACACAAAATCAAAACAACAAGCCACATCAAAACAGCAGTTATTCATTAGTCTCTCACATGACAGAACAATGCAGCGTGTGAAGTTTATTCTCATCATCACTTACGTTGGGTTTTTATCAAAAAACAAACAAAATGAAGACGTGTACAGATTACAGACTTATTCATATCCCAAATTAAAAACTCAAACAAAACAAAAAACACTGACAACTCAGGGAAAGCGGCAGCAACGTTTGAATCTTTTCACAATATTTATAGTATTTATCATTTGCAGTCCCACTGAAATGGTAGAAAGCTTCTCCCACACAGTATAAAAATAATAAACAGTAAGCAGTAAAATATTTATATGCTCTAAATAATTATGTTCATCTCTCAACAGTTCAACGCTATAAAAATAGTTTAAAAATCTGACAATTATTCAGTAGTGAATTACTCTATATAATTATTTTCCTTTCATGTTTAGTTTGCCAAACAGCATTCAGTCAGAAAAAAATAATAAAAATAAAATAAAAACTTTGAAATGGGGGTTAATCAGAGGTTTGTAACAAAAACAAAACCAATATCATTTCTGTGTAAACGTGGGAGATTTTAGTATTTATCATTAATCTACATAACTCTGCGTTCAGTCCTCCAGACATCTGTTAGAGAAGAACCAGCACCAACCTGAATTTCAAGAATTAGCTTCGCACTGCAAACAAAGCTTTACATTGTGTTCACATACGTGTGAGGCGGAGTACAGGTGTTATTTCAACACGACGTTAACCGTCACTATCAGCAGTTACAGATCCTAGGCTTAAAACCCTGAATGGAGAATGACCTCAATGACCTTCATATAATTTGGCAACTGGTACACAGCACAGTGTGTGTGTGTGTGTGTGTGTGTGTGTGAGAGAGAGTGAGAGAGTGTGTGTGTGTGTGTGTGTGTGAGTGAGAGTGCGTGAGTGTGTGTGAGTGAGTGAGTGTGAGTGAGTGAGTGTGTGTGTGTGTGTGTGAGTGTGAGAGTGAGAGTGAGAGTGAGAGTGTGTGTGTGTGTGTGTGTGTGTGTGTGAGAGAGTGAGTGTGTGTGTGTGTGAGTGAGAGTGCGTGACTGTATGTGTGTGTGTTTGTGTGTGTGTGTGAGTGAGTGAGTGAGTGTGAGTGTGAGAGAGTGAGTGTGTGTGTCTGAGTGTGTGAGTGAGAGTGCGTGACTGTATGTGTGTGTGTGTGTGAGAGAGTGCGTGTGAGAGTGAGAGAGTGTGTGTGTGTGTGTGTGTGTGTGTGTGTGTGTGAGAGTGTGTGTGTGTGTTAAGACAGGGTTCACAAAATAAATTAAACTGGCAGTTTGTGTCTAGCTTTTACACTTGATTATACAAAAAAAAAAAGAAGTAAAAAAACGTTTAACAGACGGCCACTTTTGATTGCATGCCTACGGTTTTATTTCTGCTCTCAGGCATCAAATGCTTCAGTGAGGCAAATCTTCCACAGATCGCAACATGCACACGTTCACGGTATTTCAACGAGGAAAAGAATATCAAACTCTCTCTTCACACTAATAAACACAGACGCAGAGAGAACGCAACAGTGCTCAAACCGAGGAATAATGCAACTTCTTCTTGTTGTCAGCTTAAGGACACTTAAAGAATCGTATGGTTTCATATAAACTACATGAGAGTTACAGGTGATAGATAACAGAGAGCAGATCACTCAAACGCAAGGAAAAAGGCCACAAAGTGTTGAAAGAGTGATGTTCCAACACTTCACATACAAACAGAGCTTCAGGGCTTCATAAACGTCTGTATAACTGCACATTTAACTTCAAGAGGAAGTTCACCGGCAATCTTTCTCCTGCGCTCAAAACCTCTTCAGATATTTTGAGAACTTGAAACAAAAGGCTGGCTTTCATTGCTTTGAAGATAAAATCCACATTTACACATCACAGTAAAATCTTTAATGAGCTCCAAGGCTTTTGCAACCGAATCAAAAAGCGATATCACCATTAACACATGTGTTATGGATTATATTGATAACCGTAAGGTAGCCATGATAAGCACCAAGGCATGTGAACCCTTCTGCAAAAAAGTCATATCAATCGTTAAAGAAATAGATCCAAGCCTGCAGGGGGCGCCGTCATCTAATCACCTCAACTAGGGCTGCACGATAAACCGAAATCACGATTCGACAGAAGCTGTGATAGTCATGTGTATCTCTCAGTGACGCACGGTTCTGTGATCAGTAGTAAATCTTCATCCGAAGGCCAGAGAAACTCCAAATACACTTGTCTGCTTTTAAAATGCCCCTATTATGGGTTATGAAAGGTTCATATTTTGGTTTTGGGAGTCCCCAACAACAGGTTGACATGCATGCAAGGTCAAAAAACACTTTCATTTTCTTATAATATGCATTTATTTTTACCTTATTTGCTCAACGACTCCCAAACGGTTCGCTCAACGATTCATTTTTCCAAACCACTCCTTTGCGTGACGCTAATCTGCGGTGATTGGTCTGATTGGTCGATTTAATTTAAAGCAGAGCACAGTGTTGTGTACAGCGTTACCGGGGAAACAGATATTGTTAATGCTCCAAAAGCAGCACCTAGAGGCAACAAGTGGGCGGGCAATATGCTAATGTTTCATGATGATGTCAAAATGAAACGGCTTAAGATTCGTTTTGAAAACGACTCGTTTCAATGATTCAGAGTCGACTCTTTCTTTTGAGACAATAACTTTATACACGTTGCACTTTCAGATTTAAAACTTTGCAGGATGTTTTCATTCACTTAGAGCTGTGTTACACACTGCATGAAAGCTGTTTCAAAAATCCATAATAGGGGCACTTTAAAACTTAGTATGCTTTATAATACTATGTACAGTACCTTATTGTTGTTTGTTTTATGACCCTTTATGTACAGCACTTTGGTCAACTTCTGTTGTTTTTAAATGTGCTCTAGAAATAAACCAAACTTGAAACTTTCATTGAGTTCTTATAATTTTCATTATAATAAAGTATATCTATTAGTGTTGTCAAAAGACCCGGTACTTCGGTACCAAGTCGGTACTAAAAAAATGAAAATGTCACGGTACCAGGTTTCTGTCAACCCGGTTCTTGCTGCGCGATCTGAAAGCTGCGCAGATGCGCTCTCTTCATAAAGGAGGTGACATCAAAAGGAGGAAACACAAACTAACAACACTTTAAAGACCGACACCCGGATCAAATGAAAGAGTTCAAGCAGGTAAGTTTCTATTTAATATTTAGATATTCTGTTATGAATATTATTCCATATTTGAATTTGAATGTCGGATTAAAATAAACTGCCGTTATAGCGGAGTTAATCATTAGCATAAGCGCGGCTAACACTAATATAATGAGCATTAGAATGAAGTTTCTTTATTAACTACTTAATGCACCTATAACTTTTATTAGGGTAAAAACAACAGGAGGACATGATGGTATTTACTATTGTTACACACCAGAGGCTTTTAAATGAATTGTGAATCTAAAATATGCGTGTTGGAGAATGTATAAACAGTTAACATTGTTTATGTCATATCAGTCCGTCAGAAAAAAAACAGTTCTGGCCTTTTTCTTCTTTTTTTTTATTAAATTTTTTTTGCTAGTTGGTTGCTAGTTGTTGTTATTCTTGGCTGGATAACTAGCAGTTTAAAAGCCCTTTAAAATTAAATATGTACACAGTTTGTATTAAATGAAAGTACAGTCAAATGTTATCTCCTGTATAGACTTTACAATGACTTCATGTTATTATCTAACATCAACTTACAGTGAGTGAACAATATATTTTTACAACATTAATTAATGTTTGTGAATGTTATTTAATACAAACACATGATCATTGTTCATTGTGCATTAAATAATTTTAACAGATTGAACTTTGATTGATTGATTGATTTTATGTATTTGTAAATTTTGAAATTAACCCTAAGAAGAATAATTGCAATATATAACTGTTGTTTATGTGATAGGTCATGCTATCTAAAAGATGGAATCTTATTGTAAAGTGTTTTTAATATACAGTTTCCTTCCATTTGATATGCACTTGTCTTAAAATATATGTAATCTTATCTAAATTTATTATAAAAGCTGAGGTTTGTTATTTACTGAAATGTTATATTTTAGCTGGAGTCAATGATCTAATGTTGCATTTGGTCAGACTCAGCCCACTGCTTTACTAATATTATATTTTCCTTTTACAGCTGCAGGAAGATCATGAAGCACCAGCAAACCCTAAAACAGAACAGTTTACAGATGTTTTTCAGCGGCAGCAGAAATATGACAAAAACTTTTGGGTGGAACTTGTTTACTTTTTTTCATACTTTTATTACTTGTGGAAAAACTTGAAATAATTTTAAATAAGCATAAAGAATGGCATTGGTTTTTGTGCAGTTTATTTTTGTTTAACTTTATTAATAAAAATGTGCATAATTAGCATATTTTTGTATTTTGCTTTGGTACCGAAATTGGTACCGAGAACCGTGGATTTTCACTGGTATTGGTACCGAATACTGAAATTTTGGTACCGTGACAACACTAATATCTATAATGCAATGCTGATCGACACAGCCGTTCTCACTGCATAGAATGCTATGAAATATGCTGCGTGCCTTATTCTGTGTAAGAAGCCACATCATCTCACAGAAGGATTTATTTCAAACACTCGACTGAAGTTATGAAGTGAGTCGAGTAAAACATGTTATTAAATGTGGTATTTTCACGTGCTTTCAGATGGAGCAGCATTTACTACACAGAGCCGTATTTCACTGAGAAGCTACGCAAACAGCTGTTATTTTCACGAACGATTTCATAATCGCGCAATAATATCGTCTGCAATTTTTTTGCGTAGCTTGTCAGTGAACTACGGCTCTGTGTAGTAAACGCCGCTCCATCTGAAAGCAGGTGATGGAGATTTACTACTAATCACAGAACTGGCTTTACTGACGAGATGCGCGTAACAATCGCGTTCGATTAATCGTGCAGCACTAACCTCAACCACAGTCCATAAATTACGCAACCGAAAACCAGATCAACGCTGCATCATCCAAGCGCTCTCACAAACGGCTCCACCTCAAACATAGTCGCTACAAACAATTATAAAACGATTCTCCGCAAACAACAACATTCACACGCAACCGGGAAACTAAAATCAGTTGCTCTCAGTATCGAAGTGTAAAATCACACAGCTCAGGTCATTAAAAGCTAGGTAAAAATGAGATGTGTAGCAGTCCTTGGCCACCTCAGCCTCTTCATATTGTGGTTTCTCACTGAGCTTCATGGTAGCGTACAGGACTGAGGGGCTAAAGGTGAACGGTTAAAGGACACTTCTCAAACGCTTCGGTCCACACCGTGTGTTTCATAAGAAGCGCAGAAATCACGTCAAATAGGATTTAATCGTGTTCAGGGCCGGATAAATGCTTCATCTTCTGAGCAAGACCAACTTACAGAAACATTTCTGTCGTGCAGATCCTGGACTTAAACCAAACAACTCAACGAGCGAGCCTTCCCTTCACGTCAATCTCAGAAAACCTCTCAGTCCTGCTAAAAGTCACAAGCATATGGATATAATGATTGATTATAAATCTATATAGTTCATTTTAAAGATGCAAACAGGAAAAACAGGAGACAAATAAAACCTGAACCATGCCGTAGTTTGTTCCTGTGGTTCTTTTCGCAGCTATCAAATCTGTTTCTTTTCTACAGTTCAGAGTGGAAACAGAGCATCACATTTTGGGCACCTGCTCTTGGTTTCCTCTTACGAGGCTTTAGATTTTCTTGCTTTTGGCGACGTCTTGTCATCTGGTTTCATGACTCCATTGACTGAACCCCCTGTCAAGGAGAAATAAAAGATAATTTGGTTAAGTAGATAAGCAATAACAAAGATTTCAATGCAACTGCGCATGTCTGGTGCTGAAGCATTTCTGGTAGTATTTTTACAACCCAAAACAGAACTAATATAACACATGCATCAAACATTTAGGTGTCTACCATTATCTTGTTGTGTGTTTTACCCAAAAAAACAGGTGATGAAGGCATATTTCATAGTTCAGATGCTTATTTTCCCAAAGGAAAGTTTAGGAATATCTAAATTGCTCCCGTATTTAATCTCTCTTATTATAATTAATGAAACTGTTGAAGGTGCACTCATTAGTAACCTCACAGTTCTTCAATCCCAATAGCAGAATGAGTTCATGATGCACTGCCACCTATCAATGTGGATCAGCGTGACAGTCTGAGCTTTATGTAAATGACACTGATACTAGTGAGTTTCAGACAGCAAATTGTAATGGTTTCCACTACAAATACCATTACAAACATTACAAACGATCAACTATTAACCATTAAAACCATTCAAAAATGGTTTCCTGTAGTGTGTTTTGGGACATATTCCATTAGGATTTATTGGTTTTAACAAGCCACCAATTGATAGTTTTCACGTGATGTCACACTCTTATAGGAACGTCCACCTGGAGGGCAAAACCAAGCTTTGCTCCACTGACCGCCAGCTATTTTTTACGCAGATTGCATCAAGTAATAATGTAGTAAAACGCAGATATTAAAAGGTGAGATTCAGTGGACACCTTATTGATGATGTATATTTTGTACAGGCAAGAAGATGAACCCAGAATATAAACACAATGTGCAAAGTTTCACATTAAATGCTTCCCATAGAAAACCATTAGAAGGAAAACACTGAACCATTAAGCGGATTGCGTTCATATTCCGGCCTCATCTGCTTGCCTGTGTAAACTATGCATCATTAATATGGTGATTAGTGAATTTGATCTTTTAATATTACTGTTTTAAATATATTAAGGCACTTTAAGTGTTTTTGCAACGTTTTATCACACTGTTTATGATTGAAATATTGCCGCGGGTGCTTAATATGGATTGCAAATGGCCAAAACTTGCATTTTGTTCAGAAATACCTTTGTTTTATTCTTTTGAGACGTGATCAAAATATTTGCAGCTGGGAAACAGATTTGGCTTGTGCTTCAGTTCTATGGATGTTTTGCCCTCCAAGACTTCGAGCAGGTCACGTGACTGAAAACTATCAATAAAAGGTAACCAATTACCAGTAGAGACCCACAGGGTCCATTAAAACCAATACAAGTCCCATTATAACCAGTAAAACCATTACAAATTTTGTGATGGTGTCTATTGTTTTTTTCAGCAGGGTTGTCTATCAAAAAAGAAGCATCTCTGGCTTCACTTCTCAGGATTTCGTGGGTCATGAAATCTTTCCACCTTGTGCATGCCGCACTAATGTTTACGCTCAGTATTTGTCAATCTTTCTCAATTTGTCAATCTTGATTCTCCCATTGGTTAGGCACGATAAGTGTTTAGCGAAACACCGCAGGTCGAGTCATTGCAACAGCGAAATGCACTATTGATCTGCACACTACATAATTAAAGCACTTATAGAATACTGTCGAGTAGACTCTTCACAAAAACTATTTATTTCCTAATGTGGACACATTTTTAAATCAGCACCAAACTACTGAAAGTACCTTTAACACAGCAAGCGTGACTTGTGTCATTTACTTTAAGAGCCTGTAAAGAACATTATTACTTAACTAGCCAGCTAGACTCTACTCTATGAAACTAATTATTTAAATTCATCTACCAGAAAAAAAGAAAAAAAAAAGAAAAAAAAGTGTGCTACATATCCTACATTTGTTAATACTGTACACAATACTGCAGCAGTCCCTCTTCACTCCTACATGGAGCGTCCGGTTGTGGTTTAACCGGTGTGATCTTAACATCTTAATTTTCATCAGTTCCAAGCATCCAGCCACTGAACATCATGGTCCCAATTTCAATACTGACATGACAATCGTGTTAATCTTACTGGTACAAGTCACTATGAACAAAGAGCCTACCGCTGTTGTTTTGAATGAGTTTGAATCACTAACCAGAAATGTTCCAGGAACAGAGGTGTCACTTACTAAAATTAGTTTTTTTTTAGTGCTACACTTGTGAATAGGCAATTTGAAGAGTACTGGAGTACTAAAGATAAATAGGGTTCTTTCAAAACGTATTCTAATCTACATGCCAAATGACTTTCAGGCAAGACTCACCTCGAGAGTCCTTCTTGCTGGGTCTGCTTTTCGGGCTGACAGCTTTCTTCTTGCTGGCCTGGATTTGAGATTGTTCTCTCCACTTCTTCAGCTGGAAATTGATGAATTTCCACATCATCCAGGCCTGGGTCAAGCAGATAGCTGACAGGCATGTCATCCTAAAAGAGAGACCATCATTCACAAACACTTTAATATAGCTTCAGAATATCTCAAATTTGAGTCCTACCCTCACCGTTCGATCCTTGGATGGGAGGACTGTCTAAGTCACATTAGCTAACCATTGCATACCTCAGGGTTCGGTGTTTGGCCCTCTCCTATTCTTGATATACACAACTACACTGAGATCATTCAGCCTCATGGGTTTTCCAACCTGCTATGCTATTGACGTGAAGCTCTGACTGGTGTTTAAGCCTGATGACCCCAGAATACAAATACAATTCTTGTGGACGTGTGAGACATGGATAATTGAAAACCACATTCAATCATAATCCTGCCCAGCAGGTCAACACTAGGGATGGGTATCGTTAAGGTTTTCTATGGCATTACTACTCGTACCAGTACTGCTTATTGATCCGGTACTGTCAAGCTCAAAGTATGCATCACTTTTTACGTGTACACTAGGGTGTGCGTATGCACATGACGTGAATTTCGTCATCAGAACAGTATATGCGTGTACTATACGTGTCGTGCACCACCCGTTTTTTTTAAACAGTGCGTACAATGCAAACGCAGCTCTCACATGCACTTCAGATAGTTTTTGCAGTACTCAGTTTGTCCACAAGGTGTCAACACTGAACCAGTCTGTTGTTTCACTGTCGAAAAAGAAATGGAGGAAACGGAACAAGAACAACAAACTACTGAAGGTGGCAAAAACGATAAGCGCCCACATTGATGAGCGCATGTGTAAGTGGATTAAAAGACATTTGTAACCATTTTAAACAAGTATAAAGACATTTTAATTGCTCAACTTTTGGAGAGAAAAAGTCCAGACAGTGGACAAGGACAAATCTCTATAGTGCACATAAGTCTGTGAGTTCAACGGTGTGCAAACTGGGGGTAGAACGAAAATCGATTCATGGATCGATTCTGTGATTTTCTGAATGCGTCGCAATTCTGGAATCGATTCTGAGCTTAGTTTAAACAGCAGATGGCGCTCTAGGCTAGTTTTTAACTGCACACTCAAATGCTCACGAAGAAGAGTGCTTGTGCGTTCAACTGAGTAATGTAAGTGGTTAAATATACTTGCACCTCAGCTTTTATGACGCGAGATTAATGTAAACAGCCCACTGCGAAAACTCTTGTAATTCGCTTCAACCTTTTCAAACTTTGTCAATGATTGTTTTAGGTTCAAGTGGTGTGTGTGTAAGGAACTGGAATCAAGCAGAGTACGGCTGTTTCTAAAGCACGCAGTGCCACCTGCTGTTAAAACTAAGCTAAGAATCCATTCAAAAGAGAATCGCAATGCATTTGGAGAAAAATAAATAAAATAAAAAAATTCGCAGAATCGATCCACGAACCGATTTATCGTTTCACCCCTAGCGCATAGCTACACTATTGTACGTGTAAAAAATGAAGTATACTTTGGACTTAACAGTATTCTTATTGGTTCTTTTGTTTTACAGTACCCATCCCTAGCCAAAACAACATCAAGATTCAGACCCGTCCACAGAAACATATCAAAGTCGGCCCAAAACCTTTGATCTGCAGATGGTGCCCAGCTTAATTTCACAGAACACTGGTCATGCAGATTCACACTACATAATAGAGGTGTCGAAATTAATCGTTTATATGGTGCATCGTGATGCAGACGAGAACGATTCGGTATCGGTTCAGTAATAGACCATAGCCGATTATAACGTACTGATGCTTTTCTGATGTCATTTGTTGCATACGTGCTTTGTCGCGGTAGCATACAATGGCAGACTACTACTTTAAAAGCCGACAGCTGGGCACATTTCGGCTTTTATGAACAACCTGGAGAAGACACACGCTGTGTGTAAATCATGTCACGCACAAATAAAATATGCAGGGGGTAATACCACTAACTTGAACCACGTCAGCCATTTTCACCCTGAGCTGTTAACGCTCGTCAGTGCCAAGTATTTAGTATTTACTTTTGTGTATTTGTTCTAAATGCTCCTGTTGTCTTCTGTGCGCAGACTTGAATTTTGTTTGATGTTTGATGCAAAAAACAATAGAAGCCCAATAGAAACCATCACAGAAATTCCAATGGTTTCCATTAAAATACCATTATAAAACCATTAGCTTTTTCCAGTAAAACCATTACAAAATTCCTTTTTGTAGTGTGTTTTGGGCATTTTTCCAATAGGATTTAACATCCCATCACATACCAGTAGACACCATTATAGTTTCCATTAAAACCAATACAATTCCCATTATAACCATTAAATCCATTACATTTTCTATTGTGTTTTGGGCAGGGTTCTATTGTTTTTTTCAGCAGGGTTTTCTTTGAGCAGGTAAAATTAAAGGTTCAGTTCATATATCTGACTGCTTGTATTTATTGACAAAATTGTATACATGAAGTAAAATTGAAAATTGAGGATGCAGTGCATCGTGATATCGAATTGAAATGAATCGTTGACATGATAATCGAATCGAACCGTGAGACCAGTGTAGGTTCACACCCCTACTACATAACTTGGACTAGTGTCTTCTGCTGTTATGGTCTCATTACAATGTATTTGTCTGCTAAATCAAGTAAATATCACAGAGGAGTGTGAAATCAAGCTGACTTACCTGACAGTCAGCACATTAAAGTTTCCCTCTGCTAAAGAGAATCCCTGATTATCTGTGCGGGACAGGCCAAAACCAAACGTCAGGACAGAAACGGTGAGCGTCAGGAGGCGGGTGATGACAAACAGCAGAGCCCACAGCGTGAACCTAAGATGCAAACACAGGCCAGGCCTCTTAACAACAGTCTGAACAATTCAAAGATCAGAGGAAGGGAAATTATGCAGGCAGAAATCATATCAAATTCTAAGATTATAGACCAATTCGGGTAGACGTCAGTTATGTCACTTGCAGCTGCGCACACATAGTGGCTGCAAAAAAACACTGATAACAAGTGGAGGTAAACGGGTAAAATCCATGGAATAAGAGAAAAAAATATATATTTTTGTGCCTTTTGATGTAAAAATCGTAATGCAAATAATTTTTATAGCATACTGTCGTCAAAGACGCCATTTGAAACGCAGACGTTTAAATGAAAATGTTGTCATTAATCACTCACCCCTATGTCGTTCCAAACCCATAAAAGCTTTGTTCGTCTTCGGAACACAATATTTTGGATGAAAACCGGGAGTTTTGTGACTGTCCCATTGACTGCCAAAACTCCCGGTTTTCATCCAAAATATCTTAAATTGTGTTCCGAAGACGAACGAAGCTTTTATGGGTTTGGAACGACACAGGGGTAAGTGATTAATGACAACATTTTCATTTTGGGGTGGAGTGTCCCTTTAAACGGACATACTATGATGAAAACTGCTATGATTACTCTACTTTTAAAGCATAAATTTGATTTAAACAATAGGTCTACAAAATATTCACATATGCTGTTCATAGGGGACATATTGAATTAGCCCTACAGTTATGGCATTAAATATTATTTAAACCTATTACTATTAACATTTTACATTACATTTATTTATTTTATCTCACAATTCTGACTTTTTTCTCGCAAATGCAAGTTTATATCTCCTAATTCGGACTTTATAACTCGATTTAAATCAAAAATAGCGAGTTTGTCGATTCTGAGGGAAAAAAAGCCAGAAGAGCCGAGGGCAAAAGAGAATGATGAGCTGTTTCTCCTTATTAGAATTGTGAGATATAATCTCGGAATTGCGAGAATAAAGTCAGAATTTTGAAATATAAAATCAAATTTACTTTTTTTTTATCCCATTGAAAACCGTCATTTTCTGCCACCAGATAGGCTCCGCCCACAAAAAACCCGACATCTGTTTCGGATCTGTAAGACTATCCCACTATCTAACGTCAATTTCGTTAAAAAACAGTGCTTATCGCTGGGTGACAAGCTCTTGTAATATGCGGAGAACATTTTAAAAATGACATCTAATCAATATAATCTACAATATTTTTAAATCTAACTATTTTGTATCGTATCCGTGTAATTCTCTGGCCGTAAAGGCTATCTCTCCCGGGTTTTCTGCAACCATGATGTGCACGCATCCCGAATGTTTACAAACCTGTCTATATGACAAGAAAACTGTGGAAATAAGCACAATGTGAGGGCTCAAGATAGAAGTGAACGAACCCCTTCTGCTTGTTTTCATCACTGAAGTAGAAGAGTCTCGAGGCGTGGAAGAGCAGCTCTACCAGATAATGTGGCACCAGAAGAACCAGACCCAGACGGTGGAGACTAAGAGAGGACACACACGAGTCAGATTCACTCTTCAATAATTCAAACACACGTCCACCAACTGGCTCCTTATGAATTAACCACTATTGCTGCACTCATCTACCATGCACTGTTAGAAAAACAACCATATTTTCATATTCTGTGCGGTGGTTAGTTCACAGTAGTGACAGAAATTTAATTCCACTACGAGGCAACAGTTGCTCCCTTAAATTGATTTCCAGGAGATTTTTACCATTACAATGGCATTTTTTTAAAAACTTATTAGATGTATGGATCATCTTATGTCAAATTCTCGCATTTAAAATGCTAATAGACATCTGATGTGGCATTTAGATGTATTTACACATCTGTTTAAAACATGACTGTTTAATACAGCTCAGAGGTGAATTAATTTGCATTGTATTTAGTAGTATATATATATTTATTTAATGCCTTGTCAGCATCATAGGCTATTTTCATGGCAAAAACAGTAAAAAAAATACAAGTATAACAAAATACAATAAAAACCCAAGCTATATTACACAATATTGATCAAATTTCTAAAACTTTTTCTGCATTGTATTTAGTTTTTTTTTTATATTATGAAATGATAAAAACTATTAAATTAAAACCACCAATATCAGGTCTTAATGAGGTGTCACTGATAATTAATTTAAATGGCTGATTAATTTGGTCTTTGAATCATTCATGAAAATGATTTGTTCAAAACAGATTTGTTCAGTGTATAATATGGGGGCTCACAGATGAAAACAATTCTGATTTCATTAAGCACAAAAACAGTCATTTAAATAATTATTATAGTAGATTCACAATCATGATACCCCTAAGCTTTATCTTATATAAATAAAAGACAAAACTCATGAGTCTTTTAAATAATTATTATAATAGATCTCGGGAACGTCTAAATAAACAAAAACGTTTAGACTTCACCAACATTCGATCATTCTCAATTCAGGAAATGTATGAGAACTGCACAGCGATTTAGTCTCAATGGCTACACTGTTGCTGTAATACATGCTGAATAAATGTTCATTTTCACTATTTTCATTTTAAAATGGACAGCCGAGGTCTTGAACTAACAGGTTTGGGTCTTGAGGTCTATTTCATTGTTCACTCTGAAATAAGAAAACACTCACTTAAGGACGTAGGCACCAGTGATGTGAAATATATAAAGGCAAATGTAGTAAAGTTGACGTGGAATGTCCTCCTAAAAACAAAAATAAACAATTTCAATTTAATAATGTATAACAACAACCATATTGTATTGGAAACCATTTCTGTCAGCTTCAAATATATATGGCAAAAAAACTAAGCCTTACCTTTCGCACTTTCTGAAAATACAGCTCAGGAAGAGCATGGAACCAGTAGGCAATCTGACAGATATAGAAAAACTTGACTTGGAAACTACAAGACAGAAAGAGGGTTATAGATTAGCTTGTGATCTGCAACGGTGCACATAATGTGTCAGATACTTACAAATATTAATACACAGGTTACAGTTTGAGTAATCTGAGCTGAGGTTTGCAGTGTTTTTCAGTGTTGTTAGGATAGTTTAAGACCCTGCAATAATCAAAAATGGACAATGATGTGCGCAATATATCAAATGTGACTCTGGAGCACAAAACCAGTCATAAGCAGCATGGGTATATTTGTAGCAATAGCCAAAAATACATTGTATGGGTCAAAATTATCCATTTTTCTTTTATGCCAAAAATCATTAGGATATTAAGTAAAGATCATGTTCCATGAAGATATTTTGTAAATTTCCTACTGTAAATATATCAAAACTTAATTTGATTAGTAATATGTATTGCTAAGAACTTCATTTGGACAACTTTAAAGGTGATTTTCTCAATATTTAGATTTTTTTTGCACCCTCAGATTCCAGATTTTCAAATAGTTGTATTTCAGCCAAATATTGATCCTATCCTAACAAACCTCATACATCAATGGAAAGATTATTTATTCAGCTTTCAGATGATGTATAAATCTCAATTTCGAAAAAAATGACCCTTATGACTGGTTTTGTGGTCCAGGGTCACAAATGCTTACTTAATTACAAAAGCACTACAGACCTGCCAGATGAGTCTCTTGGCGAGTCATGTATTAAACGATTTATTAAAGAACAAGAACAACCCTGTCATATTACCTAGGGTTGCAAAGGGGTGAAACATTTCTGGTAAATTTCCAGAAACTTTCCAAAAATTCCCAGAAGATTCCAAAAAAATCCTGGAAAGTTTCTGAAATTTACTGGAAAGTTTCCACCTCTTTGCAACCCTGTCATACCACAATACATGTGCAAATCTCCTAACAAAGCTGGTGAGAAACGTATTTCTGAATAGCATACGAGAATTAATGGAAAAAATGGATGTTCGAACGAATGTGTCACGTGACTTCACACTCACGCCATGTGGATGTGAGGATAACCTTCCCAAAGGAAAGTTGGATTTGTCACAAACTCCTCCTGTTGATTGAAGAAACAGTCAGTTAGTCTGTGTACACACGAGGACAGGGTAGATCTGGGACGTCATGAGCAGATCTCTTACATTGGTGAGGATGCTGCAGCCCCAGATGAAGGAGAACAAGTAGAAGGTGGCCAGCTGTCCCGACTCATTGAACTTGCTGTGCTTTGTTTTGGACAAGTGTAGCCGACGATTGATTTTCTGTGGAAACACAATCAGGTTACTGCCTTGAGAGATGAAGAGCAATTTGAAGAAACCATTCAAATTAGTTTCAAGTATGTTTATTGATAAAACTGTCAATAAAGTAGCAAGGCCTGATCTGACAAGCAATAAATTAAAAAAAAAAATCACTTACAATATTTTAGCACAAAATATATAAATGTATGTGCATGTACAACATTCTTTTGCATACATACATATGTGACCTTGGATCACAAAACCAGTCATAAGTATTTGTAGCAATAGACAAAAATACATTTTATGGGTCAAAATTATCGATTTTTCTTTTATGCCAAAAATCATTAGGATATTAAGTAAAGATCATGTTCCATGAAGATATTTTGTAAATTTCCTACCTTAAATATATCAAAACTTAATTTTTGATTAGTAATATGCATTGCTAATGAACTTCATTTGAACAACTTTAAAGGTGATTTTCTCAATATTTAGATTTTTTTGCACCCTCAGATTCCAGATTTACAAATAGTTGTATCTCAGCCAAATATTGTCCGATCATAACAAACCATACATCAATGGAAATATTATTCATCCAGCTTTCAGATAGTGTATAAATCTCAATTTCACAAAAATGGACTGTCATGACTGGTTTTGTGGTCCAGGGTCACATATATATGTCAGTGAAATATTTATCATAATTTTTTTAATAAGAAATGACTACTTTTATTCAGCAAGGATGCATTAAATTGATCAAAAGTTACAGTTTAAAATGTTCCAAAAGACTCTGTTATACTGATGTAATTCTGAACTTTCTATTAATGACAAAAATCAGCTGTTTTCAACATTGACAATAATTAGAAAAGTTTCTTGAGCTACAAATCTGACTTCTTTTAAACTGCAATAATATTTTACTATAACAGTGTTTTTAACTATATTTTTGATTCAATAAATGCAGCCTTGGTGAGCATTAATATACATACAAATCCTTTCCGACCTTGTACACATGTTTTTAATTACAAATTATGCAATCAGTCTAACAATCTGAGTGAAAACAGTCAAGTACAGCTAAATGGAAAATGTGTCCCCTTCTCTTTATGTTAGCATGGACTCGAGCTGGACCTGATGAGCCGTGATTGTCCAGCGTGAGTTAAAAATGTCTTAAAGAGCATCGTGAGCTTCAACAGAAGGAACTGAGAGCTTTTGTGCAAACATGCTCATCTGATTAGTGCACAATCTTAAATACTCAGATAAGCTAAAATAGAGAATGCATGACATAACTTACGTCGAGTATGTACTCTTGGATCAGGGCATGAAGAATTATGGCAATGAGCAGGTAAAAGAAGACCGTGGCGATGTCCTTGGGACCGTATTTGTAGTAGTTGACAGGGCTCAGGCTTGTCCTCCGCATCTGAACAAAATGAAAGCCTGCTCATTTAAACTCATTATGCACTCATTAGGGGCTCGTTTAGAGACGCTTTCCTCTAATCGTCTCAACTGGAGAATTTGCGAGACCTGTGATGCCTCGACGTTTCATCTCATCACACAATGACGAACGGATGAAGCGGAGAAATACCACGAGCCACAGAAAAACACATTCAGCTGACTAGAATAACGATACGTGTCTGTAGATACTCCTGAAATCATTTAGTTCATTATATTTGGCCTCTTCTTCAATTATCAGCTGTAACCCAAGTTGCCTGAAATATACAGTCAGGTCCATAAATATTGGGACATCGACACAATTCTAACATTTTTGGCTCTATACACCACCACTATGGATTTCAAATGAAACGAACAAGATGTGCTTTAACTGCAGACTGTCAGGTTTAATTTGAGGGTATTTACATCCAAATCAGGTGAACGGTGTAGGAATTACAACAGTTTGCATATGTGCCTCCCACTTGTTAAGGGACCAAAAGTAATAGGACAGAATAATAATCATAAATCAAACTTTCACTTTTTAATACTTGGTTGCAAATCCTTTGCAGTCAATACAGCCTGAATCTGGAACGCATAGACATACAACGCTGGGTTTCATCCCTGGTGATGCTCTGCCAGGCCTCTACTGCACCGTCTTCAGTTCCTGCTTGTTCTTGGGGCATTTTCCCTTCATTTTGTCTTCAGCAAGTGAAATGCATGCTCATCGGATTCAGGTCAGGTGATTGACTTGGCATTGCAAACAGTCCACTTCTTTCCCTTCAAAAACTCTTTGGTTGCTTTTGCATTGCTTTGGGTCATTGCATCTGCACTGTGAAGCGCCGTCCAATGAGTTCGAAGCATTTGGCTGAATATGAGCAGATAATATTGCCCGAAACACTTCAGAATTCACCTGCTGCTTTTGTCAGCAGTCACATCATCAATAAATACAAAAGAAATTCCACTGGCAGCCATACATGCCCACGCTACCACCACCATGCTTCACTGATGAGGTGGTATGCTTAGGATCATGAGCAGTTCCTTGCCTTCACAGTTCTGGAACAACATCCTATGGACAGATGAGACCAAGATCAATGACCAGAGTGATGGGAAGAGAAGAGTTGGAGAAGGATTTATGATTATTATTCTGTCCCATTACTTTTGGTCCCTTAACAAGTGGGAGGCACATTGCAAACTTTTATTCCTAACCGTTCACCTGATTTGGATGTAAATACCCTAAATTAAAGCTGACAGTTGCAGTTAAAGCACATCTTGTTCGTTTCATTTGAAATCATTGTGGTGGTGTATAGAGCCAAAAATGTTAGAATTGTGTCGATGTCCCAATATTTATGGACCTGACTGTATCTTCCAAAAGATAATTGTTATTAGTTAAATTCTGGCTCTGTGGAGTGCCATTACCTACTAAGTCACAGATAAAATATATACAATAACATGCACATTTATATTAGTCAATAAACCAAATTCATATTTTAGCAGTCAAACGTGAACAGCCACGAAACATGAAATCTGTCCTGGCCTTTATATGAGTGATAATGAGTGGATTCATGCTTTGCATTAATTTTATTAAAATATAAATGATTGTTTTAACAGAGTCCTTCAGTCACAGTTTGTCATTTATTTTTACACTGAACTCGCTGAGTCTATTATGTAATTATGGTCACATTTATTTCAGCTTGGACCCTGATGACTGCACCTTGCAGTTATATTTATTCATGTGTGATTGAAAGATCTTGATCGTACCTGTTTCCAGGCTTTGTGTGACATTATACTGGACTGTGATGAACATAATTGCAAATTTTGCTGTCACCTGCAAAAAAAATAAAAAAATCATATTAATACATACAAGTATACACAAACATTTTGCAAACGTGATGCAAAAACCACAAGTTTAACAGCCGTGCATCAAATAGCTCCTGACATTACTGATACAAACTGCAGCAATATTAGTACAGAATCAGAGACTCGAACGATAAAATTAATAAAATGACTTTAGCTGTTATAATAAAGCTTTTCCACACCAGTTTCAATGGAGCGGTAGTTTATCTGTATGAGAGTCAGCTGTCTCACTGTAACGAGGAAGCACAGTCAGACCATGTGATCAAGCGCTTTATGCTTTCATTATATAATTCAGCATGTTTAGTGCTGCTGTTTAACTAAAATATCAAAATAACACTCGTCTCCTTCCAGCAATTAAATGAAGGGATTTTATTAAGATTTCAATTACTGGAATAGCTATGTTGCATTATACCTGATAGATATACATGTCTATCTGTAGCATAATACAACAGACTGCACTGAAGCATGATATTATGTGATGATCATGTTATTATACGAGCGTAAGAGTCAAAAATAACCTAAAATGTGACAATCATGTTGTTATTTCCGTATAAAAGTAAAACATAACCTAAAATGTGATGCACATATTACTATAAGAGTATAATTTTCAATAACATCAAACATGCTCATGTGATGGGATAATAACAATGTTTAATTATAAATAATTATATACTCAAACGTGATGACCTGGTTGATTTTAATAGTAAATATTAATATATACTCAATAACAACAGCATGTTATCATATGATTTTAACATTAAAAACCTCAAACATGATGGCCATGTTCTATCTGATAGATTTAATACTAAACAAACATGATTAGCATGTTATGCTATGAGTTTAACAGTAAATACTGCTGCTGGTGTGCTGTGGGGAATCATCACCTCAAACATGAGCCCCAGCAGGACGATCATGGCCACACACGACACCATATCCGCGTGATTCTGGATCACAAACTCGTGGCTCAGCACGGGCGGACTCTTGTTCTTCTTCCTGAAGCCCATCGCTCTTCTCTCGCGGGGGACAAAGGCTCCTGATCAGGGCAGAGACGCGCAGGTGAAGCAGATCTCGGGGAAATTCACTCCGAAGCCCTGCTGCACTCACACCCGCGCACGACGTGTGCCGGAAGCCGTGAAGCGCGCGACGAAGAGCGCATGCGTCGTAGTAAAAATAAACAACAAATCATTTTTTATTTTTTTTTGCAAATTGTACATAACAAGACAGGGAACTTCCAACAACATAAGGCACATTCACCATAAATAATACAAATAATCAACATAAATAATAATTATTATACTCACAACAAAAATAGCAACAATGAGGGAAGAGAGAGAAAATAAAAACACAAGGAGCACGAAGTACAAAACACATCAAATAAAAATACCCTAAAATAATAAATATTTTGAGATAGAGAGGCAGAGTTTCAGACTTTCTATTTAGTTTTTTAAGTACTTAAAGCTCTGAAACATTTTCATAAACTCACAAAGAAATATATTAAAGGTGAGCTTACATTTTTTCCATTTGCTTGTATGAATATTTACCTATCAATAAAACAAAGTTCACAACATCCAAAAAAAGGAGAGAATTTAAATCACTTAAAAAAGAAGATATCTTGATAAAACAAATCATTGTTCTGTAGAAAACAGCAGCTGAATACAATTCTAATACGTTTTTTATTTTATTTAGGAAATTGAATTATGTAGAATTTTGTTATACGACAAATAAAAAATAAATAAATAAATAAAACGCGATTATGAGCTCCCCACATCACAGAGTTATTAAAAATGTATGACATCAGTAAAGTAGCTATCTATAAATATCTAAATTTCAAACGTTATGCGTAAGTTAACACATTTTGTCAAACAGCGTTGAACTGTAAAGTAGGGCTTTTATTTTGACTTCAGCTTCGAGTTCAGCGGAAGTGTTCTGTCTTGATTCACACATGGCCTTTACGTAAAAAATTGGGATTTGTGATTGAGCGCAGTTGTTTAGGTATTATCACTTTACAGTTTTGCACCTTTTAACGACATATTAATTTTTTTACACCCGTTTTGCTGTTGCTGCTTGTTTGTTTATATTATTCTCTCGAAACACATTTTCTAGCTTACTCATTCAGTGCCTTACTTTAATATGTCATTAATATAACGCAAGTATTTTACATTATATTTAATTAATTTATTATTTTCAAACCCACAACTTTCTAAAGCGGACAAAATGATATTATATGACACAGACAAACGATAATATCTTAAATTGTTATTTCCATTCATTGTAATGAGATTCCAGTCACTTACTATAGTAATATGTTTGTGATATCTATTTTAAACAGATATGGCAGACATAGATATGGACCCCGAGGTGGCTCGGGGCTTATTTGAAGAAGGAGCCACGCTTGTTTTATTTGGTGTGCCTCAGGGGTCAGTGTTGGGACTCGACTACAAAAGCTGGACTCCTGGGCCCTCGGTTCCGTGGGGTGAAGATGATTCCTCCAGGGCTTCACTTCCTCCACTACTGCTCCGCCAGCTCTAATGAAGCATGTGGGGACATTGGCCCCAAAATGGGTCTGTTTCTGTCCCTGAAACCCCGGGAGGTGCTTGTAGCCCACTGGAACCAGAGAGAAGAAGATTTGGAGTTCTCACGGGACCCAGAGGAGGCCGAGCGCATACGGGCCAACCTCAGAGAGCTGGATGGCTATCTGGGCCCCTATCCCTACGACACTCTCCGCAAGTGGGTTTCTCTGACCGACAGACTGAGCCAGGAGCTGGCCGCCGCTCTGCAGCCCCTCAGCGGGAGGGTGTGCGCCTTCAGCGACGTGATCCCGGAGCAGCAGCTGACCCACACTAAAGACCGCGAGGAGCAGAACCTGCCCCGCAACGATCAGGAGTGTCAGAGCATGAAGGAGGGGCTGGACAGACTGCCACGGATGAAGCAGAGGGAAGGCACGGAGCTGCGGTTCTCCTCCGTTCCCACACAGGCGTACCCTCCTGGAGCCACACCTGCTCAGATCACACAGTGTAACATGGATCGGAGTTACGCTCTCAACTCTGTGCTGGAGAGGCATTATAAAGAGCAGCCGCTCGGTGTACTGGGTGAGCATCGGTGGCTGTTCAGATCACTAACTGAGCGTCATGTTAAATCTGAAAGAATGGTCTTTTTTTATATATAAAAATCTTAAAATATTCATTTGTCCCTCTAACTCTAGCACTCTCTATTCTAATTCTATTCTTTATTTATTTATTTTAAAAAAAGCCCTTTTAGACTTGCATTCTATTAATTTACTAACTGCTTGTTTTCTTAAAAAAAGAACGCTAGCTTCTATATTCTATTCTTTTCGTATTCTGTCTATTTGTTTTCTTTTTATTTATTATACAATTAACAAAAAGCAAAAAAAGGCCTCTAAATAGTGCTGTCGCATCCAAAATATTACATTTACACATAAAACATTACATAATATATGTGTACTGTGTATATTTATTTTGTATATACAAATACACACAACATACAATATTTATATTGAAAATATTTACATGTATATATTTATATTCATATAATTTATATTATATATAAATATATTTAATATATAAACATAACATATTTTTCTTAAATATATACATGCATGAATGCGTATTTATATATATATATATTTACATTTACATTTAATCATTTAGCAGACGCTTTTATCCAAAGCGACGTACAAATGAGGAGAACAATAGAAGCAATCAGACCATCGAGCGAGCAACAGTATACAAGTGCCATGACAAGTTTCAGTTAGTCTAGCACAGTACACGTAGCTAGGATTGTTTTTTTTTGTTTGTTTTTTATTAAATAGAATAGGTAAGTGTTAGTATTAGTTAGTCAGGTGCTGGCGAAAAAGATGTGTCTTTAGATGTTTTTTGAAAATGGCTAAAGACTCCGACTTGAGATCGGGAGGTCATTCCACCAGCTGGGCACAGTCCAGGAAAAGGTCCGTGAGAGTGATTTGGTACCTCTTTGGGATGGCACCACAAGACGTCGTTCACTTGCAGAACGCAAGCTTCTGGAGGGCGCATAAGTTTGAACTAGCGAGTTTAGGTATATTGGTGCAGTGCCAGTTGTGGTCTTGTAGGCAAACATCAGTACCTTGAATTTGATGCGAGCGGCTATTGGTAGCCAGTGTAACCTGATGAAGAGAGGGGTAACGTGAGCTTTTTTCGGCTCATTAAAGACCACTCTGGCTGCTGCATTCTGGATCAGTTGCAGAGGCTTGATAGTACATGCGGGAAGGCCCGCCAAGAGAGCATTACAATAGTCCAGTCTGGAGAGAACAAGAGCTTGGACAAGGAGTTGTGCAGCTTGCTCTGACAGGAAGGGCCTAATCTTCCTAATGTTGTATAAGGCAAATCTGCAGGACCGGGCCGTTGTAGCAATATGGTCTGTGAAGCTTAACTGATCATCGATCACAACTCCAAGGTTCCTGGCAGTCCTGGAAGGAGTTATGGTTGACGAACCCAGCTATACCCATATATACATAATAAATACACAGTACACACACATATATTATGTAAAAACACATTTTATTTTGGATGCGATTAATCGTTTGACAGCACTACCTCTAACACTAGCTTCCTCTATTCTTTTTCTATTCTATCTGTTTTCTTTTTATTTATTATATAATAAAAAAACACCTTGCTACGTGTACTGTGTTAGTCTAACTGAGACTTGTTATAGCACTTGTGTATCGTTTGTTGTTTTGATTGCTTCTATTGTCCTCATTTGTAAGTCTCTTTGGATAAAAGCATCTGTTAAATGACTGAATGTAAATGTAACTGTGTTTAGGTTGTAGCTTGTGGTGCTGTAAAGTGTGTTTGTCATTGGCAGTGTTGGGGAGTAACTAGTTACATGTAACAGGAATTACATAATTTAATTACAAAATAAATGTAACTGTAATATGTTACAGTTACCGAGAAAAAATATGTAATTAAATTACAGTTACTTATGAAAATGTTAGTGATTACAAAGGGGGTTACGTCTGAATGTTTTCACACATATACAGATATGATTGATTTCTTTCCCAAATTGCATCGACTGCTTTAAAATATGAGACAGCAGTGTTTCAGGAGTTTAGGACACATGCTTATACGATAACTGCTTTATTTCCTATTCGGGTTTATGTATATGCTTTATTTTTTACATTAACTGTTTTTTCAAGGCATTGTTAGATGCCAGTGTTTCTTGTCATATATGCAAATATTTTATTTCAAAAACAGTATCATAGCTGTATTTTATGATTTTAAATCTGAATTTAACCTCAAAGCAAAAAGAGGCGCTAAAGTCTGATTTTGTGGTGGCTGTGCATTAAAATGAAATGTTTTATGATCTTAATTCAAGTGATGAAGGATTTGTAAAATCTGACCGTTATCAGTGTTGAGTAATGCTGTAAGATTAACTCTGTCTGCTTTAAATGTTTCAAAATGATTAACAGTTTATAACAATTTTTGGGGAAAAAATATAATCAGTTACATTACTCTTGATACACTACTTATTACATTTTAATCTGTAACCTATTACATTTCCAAAGGAACCTTCCCAGCACTGCTCATTGGTTTTTATTGAGACAAGCATCACTTGTATTAAAGTAATACTGTGAAATGTTCTCCAGTCAATGTCTAAATCTAGTTAATCTGAAATACTGAATGCTCGAATGTCTCTGTTTGCAGGAGAGCTGCAGTTTGCCTTCGTTTGTTTCCTCGTGGGGAGTGTGTACGAGGCCTTCGAGCACTGGAAAAGCCTGCTGGCTCTGCTGTGCCGCTCTGAGGAGGCCATGAAGGAGAGGAAGGACCTGTATCTGGGCCTCATCGCCGTCCTCTACCACCAGCTGGGAGAAATCCCTCCGGACTTCTTTGTGGATATCGTGTCGCAGAACAACTTCCTCACCACCACACTTCAGGTGCGCTTCACACAGCTCCCAAACATCAAGTCATCGTTACAGTCAACATCAAATCAAAAAAGACCTTTTTACTTTAGTTAGGCATATTTTTGATGAGCGTAATTCATCAGGCGGCAATATTTCAAAGCATAAACAGAATTTGATTTTCAGATTTTATCTTTCAACAAAATATAATCACCCCTGAATATTTTTTCTCTATGGCTGATGTCAACGACACACAAGCTTTTGGTTAATATTAATAGTCAAATAGATGTTTACACATGGCCTTTTTTAAACAGTAATAATAGTTAATAATGATAGATTACACTGCAAAAAAATGCTTTTCTTACTTAGATTTTTTGTCTTGTTTCCAGCCAAAATCTAAAAATATTCTTAAATCAAGAAGGATTTTCTAGACAAGTAAAAATTATTGTCTTGTTTTCAGAAAAAACATGTCAAAATTAAGCGAAAACTTAATGTCAAAACATGTCAAACACAAAATTAAGTGAGTTTTTGACATGTTTTGACATTAAGTTTTCACTTAATTTTGACTTGTTTTTTCTGAAAACAAGACAATAATGATTTATGAATTTTTAGATATTTTGGCTGGAAACAAGACAAAGTAAGTAAGAAAAGCATTTTTTGCAGTGTAGAAAAAGATGCTGTATCACTGGGATACAGTGATATCCAGCCTTCTTTAGCCTTCACGTCCCGGTCGAGGAAACCTCCTCAAACAGAGTCCTCTATGATCCATTATAAACTCATCTTCAGGTTTGGCTTTATCTGTATCTAATCAATTCCCATCATACCTTTCCCCCCTCATTGCTTATTGTTTCATGTGGAAATACATAACATTGTGGAATTAAAAAGGGGTTGAAATAGGCATTTCATGTTGATTTTAATATAAATCTGTTTAAATGGGTTTCATATGTGACCCTGGAGCACAAAAGCAGTCATAAGTATCACCGGTATATTTGTAGCAATAGCCAAAAATACACTGTATGGGTCAAAATTATCCATTTTTCTTTTCTGCCAAAAATCATTAGGATATTAAGTAAAGATCATGTTCCATGAAGATATTTAGTAAATTTCCTACCGTAAATATATCAAAACTTGATTTTTGTAGGCGCAATGATATGACGCAGCGCCTGAAAGTAGTCCCCGGCTATAGCATACTAGTTACCTAGCTGGGGACTACTTTCAGGCGCTGCGTCATATCACTGCACCTGCTGCACTCATGGTACGGCAGCAAAGCTCCTTGATTATTACGCCGGAATGAGAGTATAGTTCCTAGCCATATCAGCCTAGAAAATCACAACTTTTCATTTTCCGTCGGTCTTAGTACATGATGTAACTACAGGAGAGTCAAGCTTTAAATAGGAAAATTATCGAAACTCTTTGGTCATTTTTGATGACCAAATGCTAATGGTCTAATCAGATTCAATGATCTATGCTAAGATACGCTAAACGTGCTACCGCCAGACCCGGAGATCGGCTGAATGGATTCAAAAACGGTAAAACTCAACTGTTTAACTCTTGGGGAGGTGTAAAATGAGCCTATTTCCAAAAAAAAGTGGAGTGTTCCTTTAAGGCTTGTCAGTAACCCACCACTGTTATCATTGGCTAACGTCATTGTATGGGCCCCCTTGATATCGCATGTGATTAAGGGTTTTAATAACATTATTATCCATATAAAACCATCATTTTCTTCTTCCTGACACTCAGGTGCTTCTGTAAACTGTATCCAGTGCAGAAAGCGTCAGTGATTATAATGAGATCTATGTGTTTTTGACACAGTGAGTCAGGAAGAGGATGGTTTAAGCTATGAAACTTGCAGCTTGTTTTAATGGAACAGTGACCTCTTATATGCCAAAAGATTAAGGTCTTGACCCCTTTAAAAGATATAGATACTATATATAAAAATATAAATATGTCAAAGTGTTTTAGCTGGATTAAAGCCAGACATGTTTGCTCTCATGACTAAAGATTGGTGTTTGTCAGCCATGCATTTACCAAATTGTGGGTGTTTTTAGTGTAACTGATGTTTTTAATATCTTTTCTTTCTATCGGTGCATTGCAGGACTTCTTCCAGTTTGCCAGCAGTCCCGGAGTCGACGGCACATTACGGAAAAGAGCAGAAAAATTTAAAGTCCATCTGACCAAAAAGTTTCGTTGGGACTTTGATGCAGATCTTGATGAATGCTGTCCGGTGGTGGTGGAGCTTCCGGAGGGAGTCAGCCTGGACTGATGCTGCTTCACACGCCCGTCCACGTCCACTCATAAACACAGGCCGCTATATGCTTGAAACAGCAGCTTTTATATTGTCTTCACATGAACCTGATCGTGTCTTGTCAGACTGCATTCATCAGATACTCCAGCATCTGGATATCCTCCTAAAGAAATATTGACCATTCCTTTTATTAAAGATAACTATTTCACTTCATTGTTCTTCATTTGTGTTTTTCTGACCCTGAATAGCACGTATGACCACTAGAGGGCAGGCCAGTACACATGAAATGATGTCTTTGAGACCCTGGACACAGTCTGATATTTTGTGAAGACCAGCTGTTTGTCTGCACATGTGGTCATTCATGGCATTTCTTCAAACAGTCTCTACAATATCATCAGCACAAGAAACAGTGTTTAACCTGCCACTCCTTTCAAAGTCACCCTGTATAGAGCTGTATGCTGAGACAAACATTACTATTAATAATGCTCACATGTAGATTTAAACAAACCCAGAGCCTTAAGTATTAAATGTCAACACAAACTCAAATCTTAAATTCAAAGCTTCAGTTTTCCTATAGTTGGGAATAGCTGATCACTGCATGATTTAGAATATAATATTTGATTTGTCACATACACGATTATATAGAGAGTATATAACCAGCAGTGAAATGTATTCTCTGCATTTAACCCATCCTAAGTGAACACACACCCGGAGCAGTGGGCAGCCATGTTGCAGCACCCGGGGAGCAGTTGGGGTTCGGTGCCTTGCTCAAGGACACCTCAGTCGTGGTATTGAAGGAGGAGAGAGCGCTGGTTATTCACTCCCCCACCAACAATCCCTGCCGGACCCGAGATTCGAACCCACAACCTTTGGATTACGAGTCCGACTCTCTAACCATTAGGCCACGACTCCCCATTTAATGATCTTTATTATTTTCTTGGCATCAGTTTGCAGCAATTCTGTTCTTTATTCTTCACATTGATTTCAATCAGGGTTTCTGTCTGTCTGAGTCACATGAGTGTTTTGTCTTCAGTAAGCAGGAGGCTGAGGTTTTCACGTCATTCAGGGTTTGTATCAGTGGAGCTGCCAAAGCAAACACAGACCCCTCAGTTTCCATCGGACCACTGACCATCACAGTCCCACCTAATGCAAACAGCCCAATAACACAAGACACTGAACTGTATATCCTATAGTACAGCTGTCAAAGCACTGAAACTTGAGCATCATGAGTGACATTGCTTTATGTGGTTTACAGTAGAATTATCTGCATTGTAATATTTATCAACAGTGGCTGTCTTTGGAGTCTCACACCGTTCAGGTGTTATTCTGGCCCTATATATCCAGCTGTTTCATCCAGGCAGATTTATTTACTGCAGGTTTTTCCAGCTAGTCAGATGATGTCTGTTCACTGGAATTTTATTGAAATTAGTGCCAAAGATTTCACACTAGATTGATCAGTGTAGGACTGTCTTTGCTGAAGTGTCCTGCTTCCCAGATGCTTCTCCAATACGTATAATCCTTTAGAGAAAAATAATAAACAGTGCTCAGATTTGCCAATATGCAATCAAATGTTAAGATTTCGTTATGAACACAAACATATGTGACCCTGGAGCACAAAACCAGTCTTAAGTCGCACGGGTATATTTGTAGCAAAAGCCAAAAATACATTGTATGGGTCAAAATGATCAATTTTTCTTTTATGCCAAAAATCATTAGGATATTAAGTAAAGATCATGTTCCATGAAGATATTTTATAAATTTCCTACCATAAATATACAAAAACGCATTTTTGATTAGTAATATGCATTGCTAAGAACTTCATTTGAACAACTTTAAAGGTGATTTTCTCAATATTTAGATTTTTTTGCTCCCTCAGATTCCAGATTTTCAAATAGTTGTATCTCAGCCAAATATTGTCCTATCATAACAAACCATACATCAATGGAAAGATTATTTATTCAGCTTTCAGGTGATTTATAAATCTCAATTTTAAAAAATTGACCCTTATGACTGGTTTTGTGGTCCATGTTCACATTTATCATTGTTATGCCATCTACATTTATTTTATAACCGTACTGTCATCAGTTGTCAGTGTCTCGTTTGATCTCATTTTATTTGTTTTCCCTTTATTTTCCAAAGAACTTTATGAGAACATCTGTAACAAAGTTAATACATAAAAAAAATTGGTTCGCGAATCATTTAAACCATTTATGCGCTGAATCATTCGAGCTGTATAACTATACGCGAAACAAACTACAAAAAAAAAAAATAAAAATACAGTGGAAAGAGTGCTATATATACATATAATAAATTGACAACGAACAAGAAATACATCCCGTCGTTTGCTCGACAGATGATCTGGATGTGAGGTGAACGATCAGGTAAACAAAACAGTTTTACTTATTACAACAGACTTTTAAAATATTTTATATTTAGGAAAAATAAACACTGAAGTTGGCTTAAATAGCCGACGACCTTCATTTAGCCTGTAGTGTATATTAGCTATTTTCTTATCATGTTTAGCAGTAGTAGGTGTTTTAGCTAGCGACATCAGGTAGCTACTGTTGATTACTAGCCACATCACTTCCACAGTAATAAGATTTCATGAATGTTAGGTTGTTTCTGCTCAAATTCATTTCAGCATAATCCCCTTTCCTGAAGGACACAACACTTTTCGGTTGTCTCCCATAACTACATTTAAACTTTATAGTTGCTGTGTGATAACTTGACCTAGTCTTCTCTATTTGAAGACTTCAAGATACAAACATTTGCAAAAATTACAACATCTGGAATGCATTCAAATGCAAATGTTTGTACCGTAGTGAAAAATAAATATACTTAAATGTATTTGAAATACATTTATTTAATGCTAAGTGCACTAGAAATACATTTTCATATTTACTAATAAAATGCCCTGCAATTGTACTTTTAGTATACTAAACTGGGACACTTGAAGTCTGCTAAATTGGAACAACTAATTTTAAGGCGAGATACTGCAGGTGAATAGGGTACAAAAAATAACTAATAGTTATCACCTTACTTACCTAGCTGATTGATTACATTGATAATTGCAAACATTTTTTGTATTACAAGTTTTCTAAAATGTTAGGTTTAAATATGCAAATGAGATATTATTTAATGAAATATGCGCTAATTTGCATACATTTCTAGTACAAAAATCTAAGTCCAATTTTGTTTAATTTTTTGACATATATTAGAGTCAAAAGTTTTTACAGAGGGAATTTTGGGTATCTCATTTTGTCACTCCATAATTCAGAAAATACTTAGAACAGACGGAAAACAATATATTTTCACAATTTTTGGGGGAATAAAATGTTGTATATAATCAAGAAAATTATATATGAACAAATCCCTCTGTAAAAACCTTCAGGATATAGACAGGAATAAAAATGTAAAGTTTGGTGTGTGTAAGTGCTACTGAAGAGGAGATTTATGGCTCAGTGTTTGAGGAAAAACTCATTTGAGAAAACGGCCTTTAAAAATATGTATTGTAATAGAAATCTATTGACACAAATAGATAAACTGCTATAAAAGAAACACTTCACAGAGTCTTTAGGATGTTTTCTTTCCACTAGTCTGAAAAAACACTTTATGAAAAACCAAAAAGCCCAAAATCTCAAACTTGACAGGTGCATGAAAAAACCCCAGTGTTTTTGCCTGCAGTGTCTCCCTTTAATGCTCTTTAATTGTGCAGAAGTCCAACTAAAGATATACTGAAGTTAATCTGGTTAAGTTGAACTATAGCAAGTATGCTTCAGGTACACTTTAAATATCTTGCATTTAAAGACTGATATTATTCAAAGATCATACAATCCTCATCAATAGTGACATTAAAACACATTTTAGGCTTAATATTAAGAAATGTGCATTGTCAAGTCAAGTCACCTTTATTTATATAGCGCTTTTAACAATACAAATTGTGTCAAAGCAACTGCACAATATCAGAATATCATTGTGCACAAGTACTCCAAATACAGATTAATTATAATGTTTATATGAGTAAGTCTCGAGTTATCTGTCAGTAAATATGTTAATAGATTTTAACTATACTTAGTATGGTCTGTTTTTAATACACTTTGCACTTTTGTCACTTTTTCACTTTTGCATATGAAAAATAAATGATTGGATTTTTGGTCTTTTTTTTGCAGTGTGCGGATAAATTCAGCTACCTATTGAACTATACTTAGCATGAAATAAATGTATTTTATTACTTTTTTACTATAGCTTTTCTAGATTTTCTAGAAGTCCTGCCCACTCGTGAGACCAGAGTTTCACCCCTGAATCCAGACTTGTTGTTGGGTTTTAGCCTCCTGTGTGAGAACAGGCTAAAGGTCTGAAATGTGTCAGTCAGCATTAACTAGTCTTTAGTCTGCTCTGTCTCTCAGACACTTTCAGAAAGAAACTGTCACCGCCTGCATGTGGAGCTCAGCTGGTAATCTAAATGAACGTCTCTGTCCCTCTCGTTTCCCATAATCCCTGTCATTATAATAGACGGGTGGAGGTAAAGAGCTGTTTCTTTCTATAGCTTTTCCCTTCGTCCCAGGAAGCTATAGTGCCAGCTGCATGCCTTTCCTGCTATAAAACTATAAAAAAAGTTGATAGATGTCTGGATTATTCATTAGGCTGTGTGTTATTTTCCCAACATTACCAAGAAAACACACAATATGTTGAGACGTTGAGCTTTGACATGTTTTGAGTTTGGTCTCTGTATGGCACGTGTAAATATGATATTTTTAGCAGTGCAGGAACTTGCCTTTTGTGGAGCTCTAGAGGGTTTAACTAACTGTTTGCTTGGTTGCTTTCTAAAATTAATCAAGTGCAGATGGGAATTAGAGTTCAGTTTACATCATTAGATTTGAAGTGACTGACTAAAAATTATTATTACACTTAATTTGGTGTTAACTTGTGCACAACGCACATTTCTTAATATTAAGCCTAAAATGTGTTTTAATGTCATGCATACCTGAAGCATACTTGCAATAGTTCAACTTTAGCACAAACAAATATACTTCAGTATATCTTTAGTTGGACTTCAGCATTAAATGCTGGAATGAGACAGTCATGAAGATTTACAGTCACAAAAATACGGTAACATTTTAGAATAGGGAACACTTATTCACTATTAACTACGACTTTTCCCTCAATAAACTCCTAATTTGCTGCTTATTAATAGTTAGTGCGGTAGTTGTTAAATTTAGGTATTGGGTATGATTAGGGATGTAGAATAAGGTCATGTAGAATAAGGCATAAATATGTGCTTAATTAGTACTAATAAATAGCTAATATTCTAGTAATATGCATGCTAATAAGCAACTAGTTAAGAGACCCTAAAATAAAGTGCTACCAAAAATACTATTAAAAGTAATGTTGGAAAAATACGTAGCACTTTATTATAGGGACCAATTCTCACTATTAACTAGTAATTTATTAGCATGCCTATTATTAACATATTGGCTGTTTATTAGTTCTTATGAAGCACATATTCTACATCTCTAATCTTACCCAATACCTAAACTTAACAACTACCGCACTAACTATTAATAAGCAGCAAATTTGGAGTTTACTGAGGTAAAAGTCGTAGTTAATGTTTGTTAATATCGAGAATTTGACCTTAAAATAAAGTGTGACCATTATCTTTATATTAACTGACTTTCTATGAATTCAGTTCAGTGAATGACAACCGTCTGTTGTCTCTCAGTGTAACTTTAGATGTTATGCAGCAGTAGTAGTGTACCTCAGTGTACTATGAGGAGAACATGTTTTACTCTGTCATTTATGCAGTATATAATTCAACAGACAAGGCAGAGCACTTCACTTTCACTAAATTTGTTTATGTCTGGCAGCGCAAATCATTTTACTCCAGACTGTTTTCTGAATGAGGGACAATTCAAGGCATGTTTTGTTAAAAAGTTAAAACTCAAGAATGGATCAGTATCCATGGTTCATGATCCAGCTGCACCTCCAGAAGAAGTAAGTCTCACACTTATTTCACACAATATTTCTTATGATTATTTGTGATTCGCCTTTGCTCTTCCACAGAAGAGAGGGGCGGGGTGAGCAGAGCTCATTAGCATGTAAAGAGATATGCACCGAAACGAGTCGCTGTGAACAGAGCTGTTTTTGACAAGGTAAAAAGGGTGTCGTTATACATGACCACTGAGATTATTTTAAGAAGACCCTAAAGAATCATACCAACTTGTGGAAAATGGGAATCCTGTCCCCTTTGAAGCACAGCCACCACAAAATCAGACTTACTTTAAAATCATTCTGAGGTTAAATACAGATTTAAAAATCATACCAAGAAATAGTTTAATAGATATGACAGGAAACACTGGAATCTAACAATGCCTTAGAAAAAAAACTGTTAATCTTAAAAAAAATAAAGCATATACATAAACTTATATACGTATAAGAGTTATCCTGTGGCTCAGTGGTAGAGCATTGCGTTAGCAGCGCAAAAGGTTGTGGGTTCAATTCCCAGGGAACACACATACTAATAATTCCATTACATGTAACTAGTTACTCCCCAACACTGTAAGTAACATACTAAAAGCATGTGTATGGTACTTGATATTAATTTTAACTGTAGCGAGTCTGACAGCAGCCAGTGCTCCACACAGAGATCTGATCTGATCATAAAAAAAAGTTTTAGGCACTTGTGTAAAAATACTGTAAAATGAGGATGCTTTCAAAACTAATGTCATAAATAGATATTATTTATCAATTAACTTCTATTAACTAAATGAAATCAACATTTGGTGTGAGCATCCTTTGTGTTTAAAGCAGCTTTTGCCTTCGGTGCACTTGAGCAGAGTTTCTCAGGAGCTTTGCAGGTAGCTTTCTTGAAGCATCTTGGAGACACAGTTCTTCTGGATTCAGTCTGTCTCAGTTTCTTCATGTCACTCCAGACAGACTGATGATGATCAGATCAGATCTCTGTGTGGAGCAAACAAAAATCTCACTGGATTATTACAATTAATGAAAAATGTGTGTTTGGAAATGTAAACTGATATTTCCTACTGACACACTACAGCAAAAGATAGAAATAACTGACTTAAAGGGATAGTTCACCCAAAAATGTCGTTCCAAACTCGTAAGACCTACTTTCATCTTCTGAACACAAATTAAGATATTGTTGATGAAATCCGAGAGCTCTCTGACCCTTCATAGACAGCAACACAACTGAAATGTTCCTAGGTCCAGAAACATAGTAAGGACATCGATAAAACAGTCTTTCTTTCTTTGCACACAAAAAGTATTCTTGAAGCTTCGCAAAATTGAAGTTGAGCCACTGATGTCACATGGACTGTTTTATCGATGTCCTTACTGCGTTTCTGGGTCTGGGAACATTTCAGTTGTGTTGCTGTCTATGAAGGGTCAGAGAGCTCTCAGATTTCATCAAAAATATCTTAATTTGTGTTCAGAAGATGAACAAAGGTCTTACAGGTTTGGAACGACATGAGGGTGAGTAATTAATGACAGATTTTTTGGTCGAATTGTCCCTTTAAAACCATTTTTTTATCTGGTGAAAATACTAGTGTTCTAATAATTGTAGCCACCACTGTGAATCTATATTAACTATAATACATTTTATTTAATTGTAAATAACATGCATTTAAGTGTCTGAAACCAGTATATTCAGTTTTCTTGTAAAGTACATTATTTCTGTAAAGTGTACTCTTTTTAAAAGTATGCTTAAATGTACGGTAACACTTTAGAATAGGAAACACTTATTCACTATTAACTACGACTTTTCCCTCAATTAAACTCCTAATTTGCTGCTTATTAATAGTTAGTGCGGTAGTTGTTAAGTTTAGGTATTGGGTATGATTAGAGATGTAGAATAAGGTCATGTAGAATAAGGCATTAATATGTGCTTAATTACTACTAATAAATGGCTAATATTCTAGTAATATGCATGCTAATAAGCAACTAGTTAAGAAACCCTAAAATAAAGTGTTACCAAATGTACTACTACTTCACAACGCTGAACATCTTTTCCCACCCCGTTTGCCTATTATGGGAAGGAAAAACACTCTACCGGGATCCAATAATGCCATTCTGGAGTCTCTAAGGGTCTTTGGCATAACATCAAATTTTTGGACCAAGCGAGAGATCAGCAATTTGCTGATTGCTCAGTTAAGAGCATAATCATAATTTCTAATCATCACGATAACTACAGCATAATAGCAGATGAACTGCACAACTTTAACATGCTTGTTATTGCACATTATGTTAAGCAGAGATTTTATGGTCTCTAAAAAAACGTATTATTGTGATGACGCCATCGAAAGCAGCACCTTCTCAGAGCTCTGCTCCAAAACCCAACAAAGAGCCCTATTGTGCTGCAGCGGTGGATAACAGCAGAGCTCCTGCTCTGACAGGGCAAAGGGATGAAGCTTTCGCTTTGTTTCCATTAATTCTTGTGATGAATTGTGCCCTTGATGATAGTGGCTTGATGTGTTGGCCTGGCATTTGAGTGTGTAAATGAATTTTAGATTGAACCTCCATATTTGACGCTAAATGCTTCCAGGTGTTGCCTGGTAAAGTGATGTCAGAAGCTGGAAAAGAAGATGAATTAGTGTTTTTTTAAAGGGTACGAAAAAGACCAAAGTGGGTTTTTGGTCTTCTTATCCCATTTTTTTTTTACTGCTTTTAATGGAGGATCTTTTATCCTTCTGAAGGTTAATTGCTGTTCTCATCGGTTCTTGGAAGGTAATCACATTCATCTAACTTTAATGCACTTAGAAGAGGAAACTCTCCCTTTCTCCTTCTCTCCTCCAGTTTCTCCACTTGTCCGTCTGGTTAGAGGGGAATCTGTTTGCCACGGTGCCTGCTATTGTTTTTGGCAACCCTCTCTAAACTCTGGCAGACCTTGTCAACGCCTGTAAGATCTGAAGAGCTTCAGGAGTTAGATACTATTTCACTTCTGGTTTTAGCTGCTCGCGCTCTAGAAAGAGAAAAGCAAAGGTTAGGCATCCTCCCTGTGCTGGAAAACTTGTCCCGTTCAACATGGCTTTCTTGTTGTTGCTGTATTCACAGCCGCACCTCTCTGACCAGAGACCCAATCAGGAGAGTCCGACAGTGGCTTTAAAAGAGGAAGAAGAGAAACTCAGCTGTGGATCATTGCTCGGATACAATGCCATCAGTGTTCTTGTTCCCAATACTTTGATGCAATAACAGACATTTGGATATTTTTCAGTGCGTATATCATATTTTGGCATCAATTTTGGCATCCCAGTCCTCCTTTTTTACAGTTTCCTTCCACCCTCCACCCGTCTCTATCTTTCTCTATCTCACGATTTTCCATCAGGATGCCTTATCCTGTCCAGCTCTTGTTTTTGTCCTTGTGTCAATATAAAGAGCTGCACATATTAGCTCTCTGCAAAGCCTAGTGTGCTGCCTACCTAGACAGTTACCTAGGCCACAATTTAGACCTCTTAGGCACCCACATGAAAAAATACTATAGTAATTTATAGTAAATACTATATTACTATACTATAGTGTTTTTGAACCATACTATAGTAAAGTACTTGAATTAATTTGTTGTGGTAATTCTATAGTTGCTGTGGTAATATAACAATTATAGTAATATAAACAAATGGCTTTACCCAATACTGTACTATAGGGTATATTATATTACAATATACTACCGTTTACTGTAGTAAAAACTAAAGTATACTACAGTATTTATTACAGTTTATCAGTTCACTATAGTTAATACTACAGTATGTTGTAGCATTCATTAACAAAGTGTTGTAAATACTATAATATATACAGTATAATACACTTTACTATATATGGTTCAAAAACACTATAGTATTTACTATAAATTACTATAGTATTTTTTTCACGTGGGCTATGATCCAAAAACAGTTGTGATTCATTTTTTATGATTTTAAATGAAAAGTAATAATATCAATTTTAGTAAGTAAACATTTTGAACTACTAAAAATACATTTTGTGAACACTACCACCCTCTTGTGCCCATTTTCATAATTCAGTATAATGTAAAACAAATTTGGGCACTATAGCAAGAAGTACATTTTTACACTATTTATCCGAATTTATTATTTTAACAGATTCTTTTATCCAAAACAACTTACAAATGAGGAACGCAATTTATCAATTTATCTTAAAGGCTAAGTTTTGTATTGTTACAGTGTTAGTAGTGCATGTAAATGAACAATGTGTACTCTTTCTTTGTCACCTGCATAGAGATATCCCTGTTTATTTGACTTAAAAACGCTTCATGCAGTGGACAGATTTAGGGCTTTTTTTAATACAGATCATGCTTCCACATTTTTGTATCCCTGCTCACAGACAGTCAGATCAAGCCCAGTGCATTATGGGTGCTGAAGGGAACAGCACAGCCATTTTTCTGTTTTCTCTAGTCATATATAGCACCAATTTTAAGAAAACATCAAACAAGATGTATTAAAAGTTAATTTTGTTGAGTTGAGTTCAGAGTTGTTAGCTTAGCAATATGGTCACATCAAAACAGCTGTTAGTGTGAGTTCAATATTTGTGTGTTTTGAAAACTTTTTGTGTGTTGTAAAGCATTTCAAACCAGGACTCGTTTCGGGTAGGATGTTGTCTATGTAGACAGCAAGGCAGTTCAGCATTTGGACCAGAGCCTAGACAGAGCTGAGCTGCAGCTGAAGTTCATTTCTAGAGACCGACAAACCTGGAAATCTTGGTAAACCTATAAATCCTGTTAAGCTATTAAAATACTGAAATAAAACTTTGACTTGACTGATTCAGGTGTATGGAACTTGTGTGTGTGTAAGGATTTATGCATGCATTTTTTATAAAAATTGCATGTGTTTTAATAGCGTTCGTGCACACATTATGTTTGCATGCTAGTTAAAATGCCATTGTCGAGATGCAAAATGATTTATGGAGGATTCATTTCCCAGTCATATCTCATTTAGCTGAGCTCATGCTTACGTTTGGATACAGGGCGCATTAAAACTCACATGGAAGAAAAACAAACAAGTCTTTTTCAATTTGAAGGCCTGGTTCAGATTTTTATATGAGAGCTGTGTGACTGGGCTGGAGAACTTGGAGGTGACAGAGATCTTGGTTTCCAAAAAGCTGTCGAAAAAGCATTTGCCTGTTACACAGTTTACATAACAGTAATATGAGCAACTTGTGGTTCTTTACTGAACTAATCTGACCCTGACTTTCTTATCTCTCTGTCACTCGATCAGTATTTTTGAACTTCTCTTCAGTGCAGTAAACAATAGAGATGTAACGATTCACTCAACTCATGATTCGATTCGATTCACGATTTTGATTTCACGATTTGATTCACAATTTTTTTTTAACAAAATAAGATTTAAGACAAATTATAAATGAAATGTGTCCTTTTATTATAGCTTGGACAAAATGCTGCATGTTTCTTTGTGAAATTGAAATATAACACCATAATAATATACTAATATAGCACTAATATTGCTCTTTTGTTGGTTTTGATTGCTTCTATTCTCCTCATTTGTAAGTCACTTTGGATAAAAGCCTCTGCTAAATAACAAAATGTAAATATAATGTAAATGTAAATAACAAAACTAAATTGCAATTTTAGAACAAGCTCCAAATCAAATAAATAAGTAACACAAATAAAATAAATCTCTTCATATAAACTAAATAAGGCTTTGTTTGTGCTCTTTCCATTTAAAATTAAATCAACCACTGCTGATCCAAACAAAGATGCTGCTTACATGCAACACGAGCAGTTTATAATCTAAATTAGATTGTATAATTTCGAAATTTGAAGCAAAAACAGATTGGTTTGACTTCAGTTTTGTGAAACTATACATAAAAAATATCTGCATGAAACAGAAACAGCAGACGAGCTGAATGAGACGCAGATTCAGTCTCTGCCAGCAGGTGGCGCTTTAAGCGTTTCCTTGGTTTCTGCTGTAAACAAAGCAGCGCTGCACTTATGAACATTAATATGCATTACACAGAGGCAAGATGAAAAGAAAAAATACCATCTAAACTTTTTTAAAGACAGTAAGTTCCCCTCAGATATACTTTCAAATAAACTCCTATCCCTAATTGAATCGAGATTTGTTTAGCATCTCAACCGATTTGAATCGTCACGTATTTAAATCGATTTTCAACCGGCTCGCGGTTAATCGTTACAACCCTAGTAAACAAACATCTTTAGCAGCATTAGCTAACTCTTGACGAGCCTGTGGGGGATTATGGGTAGACCGTGAGCCAGAGACTCTTACCACTGTCTTTCCAGTAGCCTGACACATTAACAGCACCATGAATAGTTTGTCTTTCTTTATGTCCTTCTTTAATCGCTTTCATTCTTCCAACTGTTTGGCTCAATGCGTATGATTCCTTTGGCCAGCATTATGGTAGACATGCTTATTAAATCGTCCTGTCCTCTAAATTTTTCTCTTCTTCATGACATCTGTTCCATCCAAAGCATTTAACTCGATTTCTTTTTAATTTATTTAATTTTTTTAGGGTGGAGATCTTGGAAAAAAAATGGCTTTGCACATTTGGAATAAATGATTGTAACATACACAGATTCAAAAGATAAAAAAGAACAAAAAAGTTAAGTTTAGGAAATCACATGGGTTAAAGGTTTAGTTTAACCCATTGTTAACTGTAACATTATAGTAATGCAAAAGGGCTTCCTATAGTTTAGGCCATAAGTCAGATTTTTATCCCTAAGAAAATTGTAATTATAATTGAATTTATTTAAAGAAAGAGCAATTTGCTCAGTAAACCACTGTTTGATAAAAAAAAAAAAAAAAAGTTATTTTTTCCCCTGCTGTAACAAAACCATACCGAACCGTGACGTCAAACCCGAGGTACGTACCAAACCATCATGATAGTGTACCATTACACCCCTAGTACTTCTGCAGAACACAGAACATGACAATTGACATATTTTGTATGGACATAAAACAACAAAAATGCTAAGACATTACTCAGAATATATTATGTTATATTATACTGAATGTCACACAAGTTTGGAAACGTGTTTATTTCTAGTCAGTCATCTTCCAGCTGCCCTTCATGTCACTGTCACCACTCTAATCGAACATTATTATTATGGGTTGAGGCAGATGCAGGATCGTTAGAGTCAGCTGTCTATATCAACATCAGCTGCCACACAGTCTGTAAATATACCACAGAAATAATACTGTTACCAGTATACTCTCCAGTTATCCATTGACGCCTGCTGAACATTTGGCAACAGCACTAAAGGGGATTTGATTTCAGAAAAATCAACATCTCTAAACAAAGATCTTAAATCTAGATGCCTGTGTGCTTCCAACTTTGTTGCAGCAATTTGAGGACGGTCCTTTTCTCTTCCACAATGACAATACCTCTTTGTCTGCACAGTCAAGGCCCCTTTATTTATACAGCACTTTATAAGAAACAGATCGTTTCAAAGCAGTTTTACCAGGAAACAAACAGGAAAATAGCAGAATCACTGATGCAAACTTCAAAAATATAAGATACATTGAAATTCTGCTATCAAGCAGCTCTAAAAAACACAGTCCAGTTGATTCAGTTCAGTGTATTAAGTTCATCAGTCAGTTTTAAAACAAGGTCAGTTCACCTGTAAGCAGCTCTACAGAAGACACTAGTCGTTATTCAACTCAAATCTGTTCAGTTCATGTCAGTTCAGCCCAGATCTGAACCTCACTGAACCTTTCCTAATAATTACTTCGCATTGTGACTGTAAACTTCAACTGTGTCACGAATCCTGTCCGTGATCTTCCATCCACTCACCATCAGAGGTCGCTCTTCCATCAGATTGACTCTCACACCACACAAAACTGTTACATATTACCCTGGACCACAATTCCCATCATTCATTGCACTGATGACACACAGCTGGTCCCAATCTCATTGCACTGATTACACAGCTGATCTCATTAGACACGTTTTATAAGCCTTGGACTTCCTCTCTGTGATCGCCAAGTATTGTATGCGCATATTGCTACCCTAGCCGATAGCTACCTTACAGAGTCTTTTGTAGTTTTCTTAGTCTTAGTCTTAGTCTTAGTCTTAGTCTTGCTTGTTTTGGATTGTGTTTTCTCCTGCCTGGATTATTGCTGTGTACCTGGATTGTCTCTCTTTGCCTTGCCCTGTTGGATATTGTTCGCCGATCGTCGACTCACGCTACCCCTAGGATTACTCTGTGTCTTGCCCGTACCATACCTGTTTGCCGTTGTTTGACCCTGCCTGTTTATTGACTATGTTTATAAATAAAAGCATGCCTCACGTTTCGTCGGCTCTGTAACAAACTGCTTTACATACATATTGTACATTATTTTTCACATCTAAGCTTGTGATGCCAGACGGAAAATGTAAATTTACACTGTAAAAAATTCCGTAAAATTTACGGTAAAAAACCGGCAGCTGTGGTTACCGGAATTCTACTGTAAAAAAATATGGTAACAACTTTTTAGGTTTTACGGTTTTAACTTAAATTTACAGTTAAATACCGTGATTTCTCTAACTGATATAATGTTAATATACCAACCTATTGAAGTACTGAAATCTGTTTTGTATCTTTGTAATACACTGATAACCACCAAAAGCAGGTAGTGATGAGAAAGTCACATGATGAACCAAAGCCCATCACAAGCAGCTTTTAAATATTAACATATATAGAAGGTGCACAGAGTCATTCACACAAGCACTAAACACCATCATAGTGACACTCATTAAACTGAAATATGCAATAAACATTCATTTAACAACATTAGATGTAACATACAACACTAATAAACATAACTGATAAGAAAAACCTAAGAAGAAACATAGTTATTTCAAAGAAAAAACATCAAATTCAAACAAAATTTGAAATGCAACGAATTCTGGGAACGTCAGTTTATGGGTTTTCCCTGTAAATTTTACAGGAATTTACCGTTAACCATTTAACAGGTTTTTACTGTAGCATTTTCACGGTCATTTTTTTTGACAGTGTATGTATAATATGTTCTTACAGATATCATTGCTGTGATGTGGTATGTTTGTTTGTGGGCAGGTTATGTAGAAGCATAATCAGGCATAATCATTGTTTGTCTGTCATATATGTTTGTGCACCATAGCATTATTCATTTCATAACTCATGAGCTGAGCTACAGGAACACAAGAGAAGCATATCTTTATATACACTTGGGTTTACTTACATGCTCACATGAGTGTTTGTGTGTGCCGTGTCAACAAGATCTCAGTGTTTGTGGATTTAGGGCGGAGTGATGCTGTAAATATCAATTCCATAAACCTGCAAATTCATAGTTGACTTTTGGTTTACACTTTTAAAAAATGCTCACCTTATTTCTACAACTGGAAAAGTTGAAAGAGAACTGCTGTAAACTCCTCTTCTCACGTTGCTCAATGGTTTGTGGGTGATATTAAGACAAAAATGCATGTAGGGATACACAAACCCACTGGAAATAGTGTACTACCCATAGCATACCAACATACTATTTCCCAATCTTGCATAATATTTAGCAAAGATGATGTGCGAATTTAGACATTTAATAAGAGGAAGTGGATTTTAGTGGGTTTATTTCTCTTTTTACATGCCTTGATTTGTGTTCTTGTCCTTAGAACTGAGATTTTGGACGATTCTCTTCGTGTCCAGTCTGTATGGTCATTTTGAAGCATGCAGTCCTCCACATTTCTGCAAAGAGATTGTTATTCATTTCTGATCATGACTAACTGCCTGCCGTTATCACTGTGAAAATAATTGAGAGCGTAAATAAATTCACAAAAATACTGAACTGAATGATATATGTGACCCTGGACCACAAAACTAGTCATAAGTGTCAATTTTTCGAAATTGAGATTTCTACATCATCTGCAAGCTGAATAAATAAGATTTCCATTGATGTATGGTTTGTTATGATAGGACAATATTTGGCTGAGATACAACTATTTGAAAATCTGGAATATAAGGGTGCAAAAAAATCTAAATACTGAGAAAATCACCTTTAAAGTTGTTCAAATGAAGTTCTTAGCAATGCATATTACTAATCAAACATTAAGTTTTGATATATTTATGGTAGGAAATTCACTAAATATCTTCATGGAACATGATCTTTACTTAATATCCTAATGATTTTTGGCATAAAAGAAAAATTGATAATTTTGACCCATACAATGTATTTTTGGCTATTGCTAAAATAGCCATTGTGGTCCAGGGTCACATATGTACATACATTCAAATGTTATGAAAACTATCAGAACATAAATGTGTGTAAGTATAATTCACTTCAGTGCAGGACTAATATCTAATGTAGCACTTTAAACCTGACCTGTTACTACTGTACGTGGCATGGGGACAAAAGCGCTTCTTATCGTCAGCCATTATTTGTGGAATATAGGAATTATATATGTAGCTTTTGACATTTTATTTGTAGACAGATGAAGACATCTCATGAGAAGTTTGTTCTGTTGGTGCAGTACAGCAGAAAGTCTTGGTTGACTTGAGTGGCTCTGAATGAACAGTGAACTGTCTTGGTTGCTCAAAACATTGTTTCACATTTAATTAATCATAGAGATACAGTACAGTATGTTGACTTGATTAGTCACATATTTCACGTGTCACACTGGAAGCACTTGAAGGTCTAGTTTTTGTTTTTCACTAATTCCAGCACTGTAAATCTCGGCTGAGGTCAGATTCCCCCAGCGTAGGGTGCATGTACTTTTAGTCATTTGGAAAAGCCTGTGTTTTTGACTTCCTAGTGCCTTCCGGACACGAATCGCACTGATGCCCTGAGATTTAAAAGGGTCTCGGGACGTCTGCCTCTGAAGCCATGAGTGCTGTGGTGGTACATCTGTAAGATTTCAGGAGATGTTTTGGTAACACTTTAGAATAGGGGACACTTATTCACTATTAACTACGTCTTTTCCCTCAATAAATTCCTAATTTGCTGCTTATTAATAGTTAGTGCGGTAGTTGTTAAGTTTAGGTACTGGGTATGATTAGGGATGTAGAATAAGGCATTAATATGTGCTTAATTAGTACTAATAAAATTAGTAAATAATATTCTAATATAGGCTAATATTCTAGTAATATGCATGCTAATAAGCAACTAGTTAAGAGACCCTAATGACAAGGTTTATAGTTCACTGTTGGTACATTGAAGTCTCTGAGTCTTTATTAAAAGAAAACATTGAGACACATTGAAGACAAAGTAACCCACTTTATTTCCACGTTCAAAGAAAACAATAGTTGAATCTTATCTTTCCATTCTTGAAATTATTAGCATCTTTATTAGAAGTTTTGGGCAACGTCATGCAATCCAGCCTGAGCGAAAGTGAACCACAGCTATGTCTTCCAGACCGCTCATCTTCAAAGCTTCATTTATCTTTTGCTACTTTGAACTTTGACCTGATGTACTTGTAGTTCCAAGCATATGATACAGACATACTGCATTAGCAACTGTTCCTAACTTACTGCAATACATCTGTGTGTATGACTTGCCAAGATTTCCCTTTTCTGATATTCACAAAGTTTGGTTTGTCGTAAATATCTGACAAGTCTGCTTATTTATGTGGTAACACTTTAGTTTAGGGACCAATTCACACTATTAACTAGTTGCTTATTAGCGTGAATATTACTAGCATATTGGCTGTTTTTTGTTTGCACAAATTCATGTCTTTATCTGTATGACCATATTTTCATATCATACCGAAACTTAACACCTAACATACTAACTGTTAATAAGCAGCAAATTAGGACTTTATTGAGGCAAACGTCATAATTAATAGTTAGTTAATAGTGTGAACTGGAAATAAAGTGTAAACATTTATTTATAAAACGAATAGTTCTGGTTCTTGATTCTGATTGGTTGAGCCACGTTCGAAGCCGTTGTAAATTACACTACAAACCTACACCTTTGTTTACTTTGTTGAAACAGTTGTGTTTGGTTCCAACCACAACTGTTTCTGAGGAACTACATTGTTTGGTGGAAGAATACTGTTTTTATTAATATCATTACACTTATTTGCTCTGTTTTATTTTGTGAAACCTTACTAAGTATATGGAATAACCGTTTTATAAAAGCAATAAGCCCCGTGAACTCCGCTTCACGTCGTGCCTAACAACGCCCCTTAGCTGTTATAAATTCACTGTAAACCACGGCTTCACGGGGCTTATTGCTTTAATAAATCTGAGACTTACTCACAGCATAGGTACAGTGCACTTATAAATTATATTGAGTTTACTTGTGATGGAGGCACAGAATAAATGAGCTCAGCAGGAATGCAGATATATTCTCCAGACCAGAGAGTTAAACATCACATTTACATTTACATTTACATTTATGCAACTTACATTGCATTCAAGTTACAGTTTTACATTTTATCAGCTCTTGCTTTCCCTGGGAATCGAACCCATGATCTTGGCGTTGCTAGCGCCATGCTCTACTATTTGAGCTACAGGAAAGCTTTTTTAAAAACATTTAACCACTCTCGTCCTCATAAACCCATTTCCATACAGCCCAGAATACATTCAGAAAATATCATTTTCAGTTTTTATTGCAGTCTTACACCGAGTCCTAACCAGACGCGATGCGATAAGTAATTTGTGCCAGATGCGACGCGACTATGCAACATGACAAAATCAACCACAAATCAGCCAATCAGAAGAGCAAACTCGCAACGAAATGAATAAGTGCATAATCTAACTCATAGATATTATAAATGCATACTGAGTGATTGCTGTCAGTTTACAATGACTTCTGTCATCATGATCTTCACTTTAGTGTGCTGATACAAATAATTAGTAATTCCTTTAGAAGGATTTGGTAATACTTGAGTCATTACTAGTGGATTACCATGATCATCACTTTAGAATCAATTACACATTATTCATTATTCATATTAATTATCAAACTGTATATAGTAGTTCTTAGTAGAATGAAAAAAAAAGTAGCTAATAGTGAACTACCACATTTGGCAAAGCACTATTACTTACTAATTCATTAATCAGAGTTTCTTGTTTGTTAATATTAGTTACTAGAGTGCTAATATTGTGTTATTTAGGTCTTCCTGTGTAGTTATTCATTAATGACGGAACAGTATTCTAAAGTGTGACCAACATCCGTTATATGAAATAAGTTATTCAGGGCAGTAATAAATTAAAAATAAAATGCAATTTGTATGACGCCTGTTATTTTATTAAAATTATTAACATTCTGAATATAGTATAATTAAAGTAAAAAAGTCATATGTTATTTTCATTGATATTCATTGATCAAATTTGACATGGTGTGTTAGCTCAGTAAATCTGGTGTTTTGCTGGACTCTGTGTGCTCTGCAATCAGTTGGACTGAGAATTGTTCTCTTGTGCACCCATTCAAAAATAATATAAATAATTAAATTGTTTGGCAGTGGTAGTTGTTTCACAGATTTGCTATTTAACGAAGTAAACTTTTTATAAGCTAATGTTATATAGTGTTATATAATGTTGTGTTTTGATTGCAATATATTTTTCATTTCATGTGTACTTTCTAGACTTTTTTTTATTGACCTAATGCCTTGTGCTTTCTGGGAAGTCTACAGCTGAGTGAACCCATTCTGAATGTGCAGACTTTGCTCTGGCGTTTGTTTGCATTAATCGTGCATGCCTGTTTATGTGACTCTTATGTATTTTTCAGTGCTTCTCTGCTCCCTGAGGAATAATTTGGGAAACTATGATTGGTTCCAGACAAGTCTGCATGGTTTATGGCTTTATTAATATGGGACCATTTAAGCGCTGCTATGTAATAAAGGCATTATTTTTGTAAGAATCATGGCAATTTTTAATCAGGCGTTTACACTTAGACTCTGGGGAAGTCTTATGCATAACTTGTCACTGTGTATTTTATAATCTTCTTGCGTTTGTGTGCTGCTTGTTTACATTCCACATTTTATTGCAACATAGTTACAGAGTTTCATGGATAAATCGACTGATCAGCTCTTCAGAAAGTGAGTGGGACTGTGTGTATAGTAACAGAAACCTCACAGCAAAACAAGCTGGACCTCACCTGTGGAAACAATGCTGTAGTTTTTGTACTTTGATACTTATATTATCTTTCAGTTCTGAGTATTTATCATCTAATAATCTACACTGATCAGACACAACATTTAATCCACCCTCCTAATATCGTGCATATTTGTTTGTCTCTTGCTGATATTCTTTTTCACAATGTCCAGGATACCATGAAAGTGATGCTGACTCATGCAAAAGTATGAAAAACATTCTTCAAAAGATGAAATCTCTCTCAATGATGGATTCTCCCAACTCTTCTTGTCTTTGAAGAATTTAATGTACCTATATTCATCTGTTTTTCCTTTAGCATCCTTGCAAATGTAGAGCAGTAGCAGCTCATCTACATCCATCTTTGTGACTGTAAAATTGCAGTGGTATCTGTTGGTGGACTACATCTCTCGAGCATTAAACACACAAGCATTCTCTTGGCACCTGATGCCATAACCAGCCCAAATTAAACTCTACAAATACATGCATCTTTAAGTTCAAGACAACTTCATTCAATGCCCTCTTCTCAATAGCCTGCGGTTTGCTCTGTGACCAGTCAATTTTCAGTTGTGTCCTACAAACATGTTTTTCACTACTGTAAGTGTCAGAGTCAAAAAAGAAACAAACAAAAAAGATCACCCATCAGAGTGGCATGCACTGCCAAATTTGCCAACATTTGGTGCTTCACAGGTGTTAGTTTCGTGCCCTGCTTTGGAAGCACAAACTGCCGTCACTTCATCTTCTCCATACAGTATCATCTGTCTCTGTTGTAGTCACCTTGAGAAGTGCAGGAAGAAGTTTGATTGGCGTAAAATCTTACTGCTTTAGACCAGACCAATCAAGAATATCTGTTTCAGGCCAATCAAGCCACTTGCTGGTGTGAAATCCTATGAGCATTCTTACTGATTTCTTTTGCATTGTCTTGTTATTTGGCGTGAAATTTAGTTGGGCAGCGTGAGAGCATGAGATAGAGCTGTATCTCACGCCGAGTGTGTGAGAGTTGGTAACCCATGCTACAGTCAGGACTCCATCAGTAGATATCTTGTAAGTCCCAATAAAAAAAGTGCACTTTAATGTACTTAAAGTGCTCTATTTTCACACACTAATTTTGAACTTAAAGGCAGAATATGTAAGTTTTCGCCGCTAGAGGGTGCACATTCAAAACAAACAGAGAAATGAAGGTGTAGATTGATGATGCCGTGATTGAGTGTGAAATCATGGGAGTTGTTGTCTTCATCCCCACAGCCGATGCAATCATGTCCATGGATGAGCTAATGTATTAAAGACTTATTAAAGTCACTGTAGTATGAAGCAGGGTTGGGCTGATAGTCGTGGAAGCGAAACGAGGACGATGGAGCGATTGCTAATGAAGGACGAGCGTGATACACGGCTCGAAAGCATCAAAGCTTTTATTATGCCACAGTCGACCGCTTCTGCTCCTTCCGGTCGTGCTTATGTGCTGTAAAGCAGTGCTGTTTTATCATACTAGATACATAATTATTCAAATGCTACTCTGTGCGTTCGTCACCTGTCTAATAAAATGCATAACATATTAAAGTGTCTTTGGGGTTTCCATGTTTTCTACAAAGTAAAACCGGAAATCGAGGGTGTATGACGTCATTGGCAGGCGACGAAAGGACACGGTCCGTTACACTAGTTAAAATTGCTTATTTCTCTGGATTTAAACATTCTTCGAAACATTTGAGATAATGTAAGTACACAAGTCAGCAAAATATATAACACTGTTCTAGTGGTTTTTGGATATTTTAATAAAAAAATCTTATACGTATTGTGGCTTTAATACACTAAAAATGATTCTTTAGTACTTCTTAAGATAATCTTATCTAAGTGCACTCAACGGTGCTATTTTGGGACACCATGAATATGAGCTAAAATGTGCTTTTAAAATATTATCTCTGTAAAAATAAATGTATTTAGTTACCACTTGTAGTACACTTGAGTCTACTAGTGTATGAAAGAAGGGTTCAAGTGTACTACAAGTGGTGACTAAATACACTGTAATTTTTAATACAGAGAAAGTATGTTAAAAGCACATTTTAGTACATATTCATGGTGTCTCAAAATAGCACAGTTGAGTACACTTAGATAAGATTATCTTAAGAAGTACTAAAGAATACTTTTTTTGTATATTAACCCTTGTGCAACCTTATGGACATTTTTGTCCATTTTAGTTTAGTTTTTTTTTTATATATATATAATTTTGCCTGTGTTAATGCTAACTGCATAAATTTTGGCTCAGGTGTGTATTTTTATTGGAATTTTAATATTCCACCCTCATTTCCTTTAATAAGTTTATTTTACACTAGGTACAAAAAAAAGTTCCTCTCAGCGCTTTTTGGACAAAAATGTCCCCATTGAAACCCATTAAAACTGCTATTTTTAATCGCAGTGCTGTTTAACTGTAAAATTATGCAATTTTTGCTAATAGGCTTTCATTCTTTTGGCAAGGCTTCAAAATGTAATTTTTTACTATTTTTTACCAGATGGTGCCATTTTTTCAGGTTTGGTCTATAAAGCAAATACTCACTTTATTCCTGTTTTCTGCTTCTGCATATTATAGAGCCAATTGGATAAATAATGCAGCTATAATTGTGTAGGTGTGTTGGTATGGATGTCAGAGTGTGGTTTGTATGTGTGTCATAAAAAAAAAATTGTGTGTGTGTTCTTGTAATATTTGAGAGAGAGAAACTACTGTAAACCACAAACCCAACCACTGTGAGCACCAGAGGAGTTTTGCTGGCATCTGATGGGGAAAATTTGGTACTGCGCCCAAACAAAATCTTACTGAAAGCTCATTTTTTGAGATATCAACCTCAAATTTGGAACACAACTTGTTTAGATTTATGGCTTTGATTTACTAGCAGGTTTAGAGTTCAAGATGTTTCATAAAATATATATTTTATATAAAATATTGTTAATAAAGCATTTTCATAAACTTAAACTTCTATAACGTTTTTTAGTTTCACTTTTTAAACTTTTTTTACTTCATCAATAATCTGCCATGGGTCTTCTTTAAAATGAGACCAAACCTAAGTCTGTGCTCCCAAGCTTCAAATTTTTATGACGTTTTTTGACATGGACATTTTTGTCCACTATGGACCTATGTGTAACTTTTTTTTATTGATGCACAAGGGTTAAGTACAAAATTAGTGCGTGAAAATAAAGCACTTAAGTACATTATGGAAGTACACTTTTTTTTTCACCTGGGCGTACTTTCTGACAGTTAAAAAGTACTTTCTATATAGTATGAATCAGTGTGTAGCATGAATGTCATCCAGATGATGTCTCTTCACAACTATGCCATTCACGACTATGGCTGCTTTTACTGGGTTTTATCAAATAAATACAGCCTTTGTGAGCAAGAGGCGTATCAAAAACATACAAGAATGAATTATTCAAAAAATTTCTGACTGGTAGTGTACAGTTATATACATGGTTGCAATCTTTCAGCTGTGGCGTGCTGGTATTTCCAGCTATGTACACAGTTCTTACGCCTGAAATTGTCAGGCCACACAATCTTACTTTTTGCTCAATAATTGAATTTGCTTCATTTTCAACCAAAAATCTACTGAACAGAACTTTCTGTAACAGTCATAATATTGAAAAGTAAGTTGAAATCACAGTTGTAGAAATAATTGAAGAATGATTTTCAGATGTATTGTTCCTGCTGTGGTTAGTTTGAGTGTCAAGGTAAATTACATGTTCAATTAGCACTGCTAGCATTCCTCTAGCATCTTACGCTCCTTCTGTGTTGACCTCTGCTCTCCTGTCCATATCATTATTCACTACTGCCATCATAAAACGCTTGAATGATCTTTCCAGCCTGTCTAAAAAGGCCAAAAGATTTGCCCTTTTCGCTAAACACAGTGCAATTATTTGAGGTAACTGTAATTGTGTTGTATAGTGAATTAATGGCATTAAGAGCTTTGGGTAACTTTTGGCTCATTCTCAGGAAACTGCCACTTATGTCTGAAAAGTATAGGATTTTTGAAGGGATCAGCGCTAAACTTTCAGGAAATCATATTTTACTACCTACTTTACATAATAAAAACTGTGTAAACTTAGGTAGCGTCACTATGATATGTTTTTGTGTTTCAGTGGTTGAATATCACACTGTTAAAGGTCACTTGAAGGGATGCCTTTTATGAAAACTTGTCAATATTACTGCATGCATCACACCACGTTATTTACAATCATTTAATACCTAATCAACAAAAACTGATCATTGTGATTTTTCCTCACGTGGCTCCAAAGACTTGTATGATGTCCTTGCTCACATTTGTGATGAACACAACTCATATCCTCATTTATTTGAAGTATGTTCATTCTGTGTTAAGTCTGAGAACTAACCTGCTTTGGCCTCACCAGTATCCTGCTCTCTTGACCTTCAGTTAAACCAGTGTGTTTACTTCCTCCAGTTCCCCACACGTTCTCCAAACCACACAACCAGCTCTGTGTCTCCAAAACCCACTCAACTCTGGACTAGTCCAGTGGAGGGGTGGAGAGGGAGAGAAGGAGCACATTTAATGGGGGAAGAGAGATTGTGGCACGGCAGTCTCTCTCTTCATGACCCCGTGAACGGTGTGAAATTGGATTAGGAGGTGTGAAATGAAGCTGTATTTAGCCTGCAGCAGGAACCCCAGCAAGCCAAATCATGCTTACACATATCAAATTAAGGAGGAAAAGAGAAAGTAAAAGCAGAGTCAAAACATTCTGTATAATGGTGCATTCAGTTCAGCCGAATCAAGTACATTTCAAGCAATCTTATAGGAACAGTTTGGTCAATTCTGTAATTGTTTAAAAATATTTTACTGTCATCTCTGTCATTGTCAACTCTGAAACTGTTTAACTGTACGCTAAAATGTCATCTGATGTGAATATTTTTTTATATGTGTGTCCACCAGCCAGTTTCTTCCATCTGAAGCCATTACATAAGAAACGGTATCAGAAAGCAACACAGTTATAGTAGCTGCTCCTTTTGATTTTTTGCTTCTCCCATTGTTAAGTGTAGCATCCATGGCTGTTTAGTTTTCAGACAGCATATAGAAGATGTTTTTGATTGTCAATTTTGAATGTCAAGCCATTGTTCACTGAAATCTTGTTATTGAAACCTGACAAACATTAAAGAAAATATTGTAGTGAATAATGACTATGTTCATCAAAGCTATTGTATGGCTTCACAAAAGAAAAAGGTTGTTTAGACTGCTATGGACTAGAGTGCTTTTTGTCCTGCATGGAGCTTGACATTAAATGGAAAACAAGCTGCATGAAGATTTGAAAAACAAAACAAAACACAGGAACACAAAAGCAAAAAAGAAAACCATATGGCTTTGGAATGACTTGAGTAAATAATGACAGAATTATGAAATATTTATTTAATATGCAGCAGCTTTGAGATTTGAAAATAGCCAACAGATTCGCATTCAGGTCGCTCAACTGCACCCTCTTCTTTTCTTCCTGACTGAGCAACATTAATCAAATATTATTATTATTATTGTTGTTGTTGTTATTATTGTTTCATTCATTTGTTCACTCATTTATCTCTACAGTGCCCCAGTATAGTGACGGGGACACTATACTGTCAAAAGAGCACCGTCTTTCAGATGAGACGTTAAACCGAGGTCTTGACTCTCTGTGGTCATTAAAAATCCCATGACACTCATCGTAAAGAGTAGGGGTGTAACCCCGGTGTCCTGGCCAAATTCCCTCCACTGGCCCTTGTCTATCATGGCCTCCTAATAATCTCCATCCACTTGATTGGCTCTATGACTCTCTCTCCTCTCCACCTGTAGCTGGTGTGTGGTGAGCGCACTGGCGCCGTTGTGCTGTGGCTGCCGTCGTATCATCCAAGTGGATGCTGCACACTGGTGGTGGTTTGAGGAGAGACCCCCCCCTCATATGATTGTAAAGCGCTTTGGGTGTAGGGCAATACACAATAAAGTGCTATATAAATGCCTCATTCATTCATTCATAAGTCTTTCAGGTAATCCTTAAAGCATTAAAACATTGATATATTTCTCTATGATTTCTCTTCATTAATTGAAGTTAATTGTTAATTGTTAATCAAGTATCTTGGCTGAACATCTGGGGTTGGCGATCATGGACTTAGGATTTCTCCAAATGCTTAAATAGTTTGAACAGTAATAACTAAAAATTGTTAAACAATCAGAAAGTAAGCATGTGTAAGCGCCCAAAACATACCTCATTAGTCAAAAACAAAATTACTCAGTTGTACATAGTTCCAGTTTATTTATTTATCATTTTGGGTAACACTTTATTTTAGGGTCTCTTAACTAGTTGCTTATTAGCATGCATATTACTAGAATATTAGCCATTTATTAGTAGTAATTAAGCACATATTAATGCCTTATTCTACATGACCTTATTCTACATCCCTAATCATACCCAATACCTAAACTTAACAACTACCGCACTAACTATTAATAAGCAGCAAATTAGGAATTTATTGAGGGAAAAGTCATAGTTAATAGTGAATAAGTGTTCCCTATTCTAAAGTGTTACCAATAAATTTTTTTCAAGGTATTTTTCTCTTCTAGTTGGGGTTGCCCACAACAGTCCACATCCAAATATTCAGAGAAATCCTGTTCATACATTAAGCAAAAGAGATAAAAGATTAAGTGAGGAGCAGAAGACCACAAGAAAGCTGGGACCTTGATATATTTGGAGGTCTGGTCCAGGAGAAGCACTAAACTATATTTTAGGCTACTAAAAACTGAAAAGTCGGGAAACTTGTGATGAACTCCAGTGAAGAGTGGGTTCAGTCACACTGGTCTCATGTTGCGTTTTCTACTTCGGGTATTGAAAACTGGATGTTGGTCCTTGGAAGATCTGATTTCAGCTAATGTTCAACACTATGACAAAACCCAGGACCCAAATGCATAATTATCAGATTTTTTTTCTTCAGGACACAAAAATGATGTATCCTTCATGTAGTTGAAAATAATCCTCAGTCCTTAAGATATTTTGGTGTAATCTTTTGCCCCTCTTGACTGAGGGCACAACAATCATAAATTTAGGAATATGTTTCACAGGTTGAACTGAACGTTTGGTATTCTTTGGGTTCATGCCAGCGTGTCTTATGACATAATGACATGCCATGTTAAATATCACTGTGGGCCGTGAAAACATGGCTATGGATATTTCTATGTGTTCTTTGGGCAACGTTTGATTTTTCAGTATTAAAGCATGCAGCCACTGGACCTGGACTGAAGATAGCAGTGAACTTGAGAGCAAACTCATCGCCTCAACATTCAAACCATGGTATTTTCTTACCTTCTCCATAATTTTCCCCATTCTTTTCTTTCTTTCTTTTAATTCTTGTCAATGCTTGTACTTTGGAACAGGGACAGAAACAACAGGTCAGAAGGATGAAACATCTCCAGTTTCTTCTCTGGTACTTTACGTAATGACGTAGATCAGAGTACAGAGCACATAAACAAACAGATCTCTGTATCCACAAACATGCTCATCTAAAAGGCAATATATTAATATACAGTGTAATCCAAAGTCTAAGCTCAGAGTTATTCATTTTGTTATTTCCTAATTTTGGATTTGATAATGTCTTAGTTTTTGGTATCTCCTTCTCCATTTTCTCCATGATTTCAGCACTGGAGCTGCATGGAAAAAAACTTGATGCTCCATGTTATCCAGCTTGATCTGACACCATCCCAAACAGCATCTTGTGTGCTTCAATGGAAGCAAGGAAATCTGACCTTTTTATAAGTTCACATCAACTTTGTCAGAAAGACATTTGATCCTTTGTATGAATAACTCAGACAGGATTACACAGCATTATCTAGAACAAATTCAACCGAGCTCTAGACATTTTTATGACATTTAATTACAACAAAGCTCATTTCTCAGTAGAAACACTCTTTACTGTAAAGTAATTTGACTCCAGCTTATCTGTTTACAGTGATTCCTAGATTTCTGTTTACCAAGACCAGCTAAAATGTTTGTTCGGTGTAAATTGGTATTTGGCCCACATTAGCTCTGATTTTCATTCTGATGTAGGTTGGACATTGTACTCCACTTACATATGCATAAGCCTCATTTTTACAGTATTTGGTTGGAAGTTGTCAGTTGTGTAAAAAATTACTTCTATGTTTACTTACTAGGGACCAGTTACATAAACAAGTTACATAAAGGCACAATGTTAAGACTGTGTCTTAAGAACTAGTTTGACTGATTAGTATTTAACCAAGTGGTCTTACTGTCACACTTGAATATAGATGTCACGGTCATGGTCTGTTTTGGTTTAGTTGCCCTGTTCTCATTTGTGTTCCTTTATTAGTTGCCATGGTTTTTGATTAATTACTCCACCTGTTTCCACTCCTCTTGATTACGTTCACTGTTTATAAGTCCTGTGTTCTCCCCTGGTTCCTTTGTCCGCTATCGTTTGTATTATGTGTAATGCTACCCTGTACTCCTGGATATCATCTGTTTCTTGTGTGGATTATTATTAAAAAGATTATTATTTGGAAAACTCCCTTGTCGTGCGCTTTTAGAGCATAGCACCCGTAACAATAGAGAAGAGCAGAAAGAATGTTTAAAGTCAAAATGGGCTTTAATAATATCCATGGATAAATCTGAACAAAGGTAAGTAATCAAAACACAACCATAACACGGAAAACACCAGGCCAGAAACAGAACCAAACAGAGAGTATAAATAGACAGGGGCTAACAAGATAATTTACAAGACAACAGGTAAACAGAATGATAATCAAACTAACGAGTTCAAATGGCAAACGGGTAATACAGAACCAAAACAGAACGCAAGTGTGACACTTTTCGGATTCAAATTAGACCGATCTATTATGTAACTGAATGTAAAAAGTTACGACTAGGCATTAAGTCGTGGGAAGTCATGGCCTAATGGTTAGAGAGTCGGACTCGTAATCCAAAGGTTGCGAGTTCGAGTCTCGGGCCGGCAGGGATTGTAGGTGGGGGAGTGAATGTACAGCGCTCTCTCCACCCTCAATACCACGACTGAGGTGCCCTTGAGCAAGGCACTGAACCCCAAACTGCTCCCCGGGCGCCGCAGCATAAATGGCTGCCCACTGCTCCGGGTGTGTGTTCACGGTGTGTGTGTGTTCTCTGCTGTGTGTGTGCACTTTGGATGGGTTAATTGCAGAGCACAAATTCCGAGTATGGGTCACCATACTTGGCCGTATGTCATGTCACTTTTCACTTTCACTAAGAACAAAATTAAATTACTTGTAAATGACTAGTCTATAGTAGTTTACAATGCACATCCAAAACATATCCGCAATGAACATCAATAGCAAAGAGTGAACCATGAACACATCGTGAATGTTCAAGGTCAAAATGTGTGTAAAGAGTTTGTTGAAAACTTTCAGTGGATTCCATGCTTTCCATCTTGGTCCATGCTGGCGCTGGTCTAATTGATGGATGATTGACCAAGAAAATAATAGATATACAGCATGTTGATATGTGATATGACAGCGCTGGATATAGAGCAGTGCTTTAGAGATTGTGGTTGTAATGCAGATTTGTAAATAAAGACTAATGAATCCACACACATGGACCTTAATCAGTCAGGAGTCTTAACAGCAAGCCACAGCAATGAAATGTGAAATCTATTTAAAGTCAACACGCTTGAGTGTCTGTTTTAGCTTTCACCCACAGGATTCATTTGGGCTCCACACCCTTCATGCATTCTTAGAATAAACCTTGACTGTATATTCAGACTACATGAGAACTTTAAACTGTTCAACACCAGCTGCTGCAGGCCTTTGGATTGTGTTTAAGCTCAATTGCCCCAATAAATCTCCAGCTGTGTCAATATGTTGAATGTGAAACAGCACCAAACATTTACTTTTGCCCTGTGTGTGCGCTGATGTTCACGTGAAAATCTGCTCTCAGAGAAAGATCAGGATTGGTTAGAAAGCTAATGATGTACTGTATGCAGCTGTATTTCTCATTGCCTGCTTTACTTAACTTAGAAATATGCACTCATATAGTCACATACACATTCCAGAGACAATAGCAGAGATTGCAATGGGCCTGTGCCTGCTGTAGATTTACTGTATGCTGGGTGTGTTTGAAGGCGTTTAGTCCACACGGTGAGGCTCTGGGTAGCCATCGCTCTCCTTTGCTTATCTTTGACAAGCTCAAGAGATTTCTCCATCTTATTAGAACAGTCCTCCCGAAAATTTTAATTATGACATAATTGACTCATCCTCAAGTTCTTCTGAACATGAATGATATGTCCCCCCCCATGGAAAACAGAAGAATCAGTGTTTTTTTTATTTGTTTTTTAACAGTGGCTCTTACAACAGTTTATATTAACCACAAATGTCAAGCTCCATAAAGGCCAATAAAATAAGTTCATAGTGTGTATACCATTATACAAGTTATAATTTATCCCTGTCTTACTAGTCTGAAGTAATATTTAGTCATCTGAACATCCAGTCAAAAACTGATACATAGTCAACAACAACTGATAGTCTCTGCCCTACATTTTTCTTTTTCGATAATCCGCTACGATGCATCGCAATTTCATCACGACTTTTCCCATAGAATAATTTGCTCAAATGCTCATGAATAATTATTATATTTATCTTTCCCTATAATCAAGTTTTCTGACATACAGGGTTCATACAGTCAGGATTCTCACATACTCATAGACCCCATTTACAATGACTTGCATTTTTTTATTAAGTGGTCAGTGCAAATTAACTAATTAGTCTCATCTGTTTCCTGAAACTGTAGTAACTGTCACACATCTGTTGTTTGAACCATGTTGGTTCAACAACACAGATCTGCTGCTGATGGTATCACGCAGATGGTGGAGTAGTAGTGTCTGCTCATAAACTGAATTAATGTCAGGTTATTGCTGTAAATAATGATCATAGCATCTGAGGACTGCTTTGCTATTTTGTTCTCTGTAATTTTGCTTTATTTACAGATATTTGATTGAATTGAAAGCTCCCTCTTACAGTAAATCACTCCGGCATTCCCAAAAGTTCTAGAGTACATATGCACACTCTTCATAATGGCACAATCATTCTCTTGACAAACTAAAATAATAATTTGTGTCTATATAGTATTTGAAACAAAATATATAGACTGTATTGCATGCTCATGTGCTTAGTTTGGTCCATAGAAAGTATGGTCACACTTTAGTTTGGGGACCAATTCTCACTATTAATTAATTATTAACTATGACTTTTGCCTCAGTAAACTCCTAATTTGCTGCTTATTAATAGTTTAAAATGTAGTTTAGGTGTGGGTGGATTAAAGGATCTAAAATGTGGTCATGCAGTAAAAACATTAATATGTGCTTTATAAGCACTAATAAACAGCCAATATGCTAGTAATATGCATGTTAATAAGAAGCGCATTAGTAGTGAGCATTGGTCCCTAAACTAAAGTGTTATCAAAATGATACTAACCACAGGTCGAGAGCTGTATTTCCAACCACACATCTCCACAATTCTGTTTGGAAAGATTTGTTTGAACTGTGGTTTTGGGAAACACTGAATCATTTAGCTAATGTTATATTTGATAAGGATCACACCATCACAGAGAGTTGCATCAACTTATCACATCTTTTACTTCGCCTGTCTGTCTCCAGACCCCAGTAAACAAACACATACATTGATCAGGCATAACGGAATGCTTTCAGCACAATCAAACTCGATGCATCACTGAACACTAACTCAATGCATTATCAAACAACACTTGTGAGAACACAAGAGTTATTAATTTTGTTATTTCCTAAATTTGGATTTGAGAATGTCTTAGTTTTTGGCATCTCCTTCTCCATTTTCTCCATGATTTCAGCACTGGAGCTGCATGGAAAAAAACTTGATGCTCCATGTTATCCAGCTTGATCTGACACCATCCCAAACAGCATCTTGTGTGCTTCAATGGAAGCAAGGAAATCTGACCTTTTTATAAGTTCACATCAACTTTGTCAGAAAGACATTTGATCCTTTGTATGAATAACTCAGACAGGATTACACAGCATTATCTAGAACAAATTCAACTGAGCTCTAGACATTTTTATGACATTTAATTACAACAAAGCTCATTTCTCAGTAGAAACACTCTTTACTGTAAAGTAATTTGACTCCAGCTTATCTGTTTACAGTGATTCCTAGATTTCTGTTTACCAAGACCAGCTAAAATGTTTGTTCGGTGTAAATTGGTATTTGGCCCACATTAGCTCTGATTTTCATTCTGATGTAGGTTGGACATTGTACTCCACTTACATATGCATAAGCCTCATTTTTGCAGTGTTTGGTTGGAAGTTGTCAGTTGTGTAACTGGTATAATTTCAAAACATTTACTTCCCATTGACAAATGCTAGATCATGTTAATTACCACTGTGAAAAAAGGCTGTTGCTGCAAGAACTGCCATCTGGAATCTGGAAACAGATCAGATACATTAATAGTTCCTTTGTCCAACTCAAAGAAAATTATGAGAAAATGTTTAACAAGTTTAACAAGATTTTGAGTAGTACAACTGACCTGTAAAACTGCTAAACCGTGTTAGTCCATAAAATGCAGGCCATGCAGTTTGGGAGCAGAGTCTGAGAGTACTGTCTTTATATTGTAGACGTCTGGTCATAGTTTTTTGAAGTATGCTGTATTGTTCAAAAGTACCTTACTTGCATCTCTTCATCAACCATTTGTCTTTAAACTAAAGTGTTATCAAAATGATACTAACCACAGGTTGAGAGCTGTATTTCCAACCGCACATCTTCACAAATCTGTTTGGAAAGATTTGTTTGAACTGTGGTTTTGGGAAACACTGCATCATTTAGCTATGTTGGTAACAATGGAACTTGCGATCATAGTTGGCCAACTTTGCTTTTGGAAAACTCACTTGTGAATGCGTCCAGGACTTAGTTATAAGCAGCGTAACATTTGTATTTGTACATCACACTCTGCACTCCCATAAAAGTGATGTAAAGTGTGCCAAAAGTGGTCCAAATCCTGGTCAAAACTGGTCACAGGATATGGATTTAAGATGTATGTTAATACCAGAAAGAGTCTTGACTGATCAGATCACTGAAAACACATTCTGCTATCAGGTGTAGGTGAGGTCAGATACTCTGACATCCCAATTTCTCTCTTGCGCTCGGTCTCTTTTTCTCTCAGTAGATGCACTTCAGGAAACCTAACCCCTGGTTGAACTGAGAAGGTCAGAAGGCAGAAGCTAAACAGACGCTTACATTAGCAGTCCCCAGAGAGCTCAAAGGTTTAGTGTCTTTTTATGAGCTTTTGTCCCTTATAGAACAATGTCTAGCAACAGTAATGTGGAGGGAGAAAGTTGGGAAATGACACAGCCCAGACTCAAAGTAACATGTCAGGTCAGTGACGCTAAAAGCATGTTCAGTTTTATCTCTATTTATTACATTGGTTGTTTTATGTATTGTAGCAGTTTGGAAAATAACATGTCTGGTGAGCAGAGCTAAAATGTTAATGCTCTATAACATATCATCTACACTAAACCTGACCCTAAACTTACTCGATGGTGTCAACAAAAGGGAGTTTTTGGAGTTTTGCGAAAATGTAGGTAGAGACATGTTTTTCCAGTGAGCCTATGTTGCAACAACTGTATCACATCTGTAACACAAACCAAAGTATAACATTTAGGTTCAGGAGTTTGTTCAAATCCCTGACTCTCTGTGTGAGCAATAATACCCCAATATAATCTCTTTCTGCTTAATGTTAACCATGCACATTTTCCCATGTTGTAAGACTATACTCTGAAGACACTATTATACCTTTATTACCCTTTTTTGGATTGTATTGTCTCAGAACATTGCATTCCTATGTGCTTTCCATTTGGCTACTTATGACCACATTATTAAGGCGACATATTTACACTCTTGTAGTCATTGAAAACATCAGTCAAACAATAACTTACTTGCTGCTTGCATTGATAACTGCGTTTTTGCTTCCAGGAAGAATTCAGAGAAATATAACAAATGTATTTAGATATGCAAATAATACCACATGCTTTTTCCATTGACTTAGCCAGCATATAACCCACTGCTGTTGGAACTGCAGAGGTGGTCAAGATCAAGCTGCATCTTCAGCTTTTGCACTGATGCATTGGGCTGGAAGACAGGAAATAATCTATTCCAGCAAGCTGCCTTGCTCCACTAGTACTGTAACTCAAACACACATAATGCTCCACACTTAGAGACTGAGCTAATGCACACAATAAAGTACTATAATAGACAACATACACTACATAACACACGTTTGGAGTAAAATAGACAGATTTTTATTAGATTGATTTTATTATATTTAGTAATACTTTTCAGTACTAAGTGAAATATTAATAACTGAAATTGCATTTACACTTTATTTTACAGTATGTGCAATTTAAATAAAAAACTAACAAGAAACAATCATTTAAACAAAATACCATTAAATGTAAAGTGTCACATAGATGATTGTGGGAATGTAATTTTTCATTTTTTCACTGCAAATTATAAGTTGACTGTTTGAATTACCAAAATCTGTATATTTTACAACATTTAGTAGTATTTTAGTAAAAGTCTTTTACTGTTAAAATGCTAAATATTTTTTTTTACAGTGAACATACAACCCGAATTCCGGAAATGTTGGGACATTTTTTAAATTTGAATAAAATGAAAACTAAAAGACTTTCAAATCACATGAGCCAACATTTTATTCACAATAGAACATAGAGAACATAACAAATGTTTATCAACTGAGAAATTTTACACTTTTATCCACTAAATGAGCTCATTTCAAATTTGATGCCTGCATACAGGTCTCAAAAAAGTTGGCACGGGGGCAACAAAGAGCTGAAAAAGCAAGAAATTTTGTCCAAAAGACACAGCTGGGAGAACATCTAGCAACTAATTAAGTTAATTACAGACAGGGGCGCCAGGTCTGGGGGGGGGGGGAAGTAACATGATTAGCTATAAAAGGGCCCGACGATGTCTTAGAGAGGCCCCCCCGAGGGGGAAACGTGATTTCTCTCCAGGGGAAGTAAAGAGCCCTGCATTTCATCCCGGCCCTGACTTTTTTACACCTCTAGAGGCTCTCCAATCTGTGAATTTTCACAGTGTGTAAAAAGACTTTAAAAACAACGTGGGCTGGGCCTCAACGGGCCTCAAATTGCAAAGGCTTTGCAAATCTCTTATTTTTATATCTACAGTGCATAACATAATCAAAAGATTCAGAGAAACTGGCTCTGTGCGCGTAAGGGAAACAACACAAGACTGCGCCAAGACCTTTGTCAAGATGCGGCCAACAGTGGTCTTCGGGCCCTCAGACAACAGCAGAGAGGGTGCATCAGTCATTGGCAGATGAAGAGTTCTGTCATTGACAAATACTACGCAATGGGCCCAGGAATACTTCCAGAAACCACTGTCAAAAGTAAACCTTGACTGTGTCGGGGGAATCCGCCGTACCATCTTCAGATATTTGAATTATTTACTAAAAACTAGTGTTTCTATCATGTTGCAAAATGAGATGAAGAACCATATGTGAACATGGTCCGTCATGTCCTGTTAGGGCCTTTAGAGAGAAGTGCATCTTCACGGATTATAATGAAAGAGTTTTTGTTTTCGATTTGATGTATTTCGTTAAGTAGTAATTTAAAGCTTTCTATATATACAAGTATATTCTATATATAACAACTTTCTATATATTAAGTTGTTTCCATTGAAAAAATGCAATTGATTGCACTGGTGCCTCCATGTCCTGCGCTTTAACTTCCACTCTCAGCACAAACTTATATGCTTGAACTGTTTTAGTATATCTATAGGCCTAGATTTTATTTTAGGCAAGTCGGATGATTTGAGAAGGCTAAATTGATCAAACATGGCTATGATCAGCTCATTGTCTGCCGCTGGCCGCTTGGTCGTTACTTTAAGAAAGAAAAAAAATTATTTAACGAATAAAAAAATGCTCCAAACGTTTTTCTAAATTAACTTAATAAAAAAACGAAACGATATATAATCACTTTGCCATTACATACAAAACTGAACTATTTTAATAGCTGAAACAGTATAATCTGATTTGTGAGAAGGGGAAAAAAAGATGGGCTCCGGTCGGACTCGGGCTGGTAATTCTGTTAAGCTCTCGGACACGCTAGGGATGGGTGGCGCTAGGGAGGGGCTAGCAGGTGCAAGAAAAACCAAAGCACCCCCATAGCACCCCCATAATAAATGAAATAAAATAAAAACATTTGACTCATTACACATGCATAAATACTGCAGTGCAATACAACGTGATTTGCAGTCGCACTTAATGTCAGCATTTTATTTTAAAAATGGATCGGTTTCTTGTGCCAAGGCCTGGCCTCGACTAAAGATTTTTCTAGTCAACTAGCCGCACGTTTATATTAAATTGATTAGTATAATAACCTACTAAACGTAATATAGGCATTTAGCGCGTTGATGTTTCCGCGCTCAAACGCAGGCATAAAGCTTGCCGCAAAGCACCGGCTAAAGTAATGATTATGGAGGGATGAAAAGAAGACATTTTAATTATTAATTAATAAACTAGTGCTTTCTCAGACTCCCATCTCCACAGTGGACGTGCCTTTAAGTAGAGAAATACTCCCTACGAGTCCAAGAAGAAGTTTGTTTTTTATTTTAATTGGTTTTCAAGCTTTCTGCAAGATTTATTGTCTTATGTCTGTCAGAGCTGGTTCATTGTTGTGACGCGCTCCATTCATGGAGACTGCATGAGACGACAGAAAGCATATCCAAAAATGACGGGAGTATAAGCTCTTTCCGCAGGAAAAAAAAAAAAAAAAAAACATTGCGTGCGTGCCCCCATGTCATACAGTAGGCTAAGCACGATAATACTCCCACATTCCTCATAAACATTTGAAATGCGCCTATATAGATTTTATATAGAGAACATTTGGCGCATCATTAAATGAAAAATAAGAATCAATAGACAACCACAAACTGTTCAGCAGCTGGAAACCTCATATCAGGCAAGAATGGGACTATTAATTCCAACACCAGCTCCAGAAACCCTGTCATAACCTCGATGCTAGCACGTCCCTCAGCAACCTGCGTTTTGAAAAGTAGAGGAGATGCTACAACATTCTCTGGCGCCGCACCTAAACATGCCCCCGTCCCAACTATTTTGAGACCTGTAGCAGGCATTACATTTTTAAGCAAATTGCATTATGGATTGTCTTGTTCATGACGGGCATATGCAGTGTGGCCTTAGAAGTTGTCCAAAATGAGGCATTGTCGAATACCTTGTGTAAAATTACAGACAACACAAAATCACAAGGTGCTATGATTTGTTTGCTTTCAGACATATCTGCTAATCAAGAGCTCATCCAGACATTTCTCCTCCTAATATTTCTCACAGACTCGTAGTGTCTGTATAATATCACAAGCATGGCTAAAGTGTTTTTGTTCCCAGTGGACCAGAGACACTGAGCATTTCCAGCAATAAACACAGAGCTGCATTGTCTCTGTTCCTGTGCAAGAGGTTTCTCAGTGATTTCAGTCCCACGGACTTGAAGTGAGACACTGCAGAATCATGGGAAAATAGCTGGACAGACAGACAGAGAGAAAAAAAAAGAAGAAGAATATTTTGGAAAGACCGGAGTGCTGGATCTATCGAACAGCCTTCATTCATTTACAACTCATTTTATCATCCAAGCATTTTTATAAATTATCATGGAATGTCCTTTTGATGTTGCATTTCAGATAGCTTTGTTTATTAGTGCAGTCAACAAATGTCTTTCCAATTCGTTTCCATGCAGAGTGACAGGAGTCTGTTTTGCTGTAACTAATTATTATCTTGAATGATAGCCTTGAAATGTCAAATCACAATAAATATCAACGAGCATGACAATAATTTATTGTATTTTTTTTTCTTATACTTGTAACATGCTAGAGACAAACACTTTTGCTCTCTATGAATTACACAGCAGCACAGCAACACTGCTTCAATACTCAACACTCAAAGATTTTCCCAACTAGTTTTAAATTATGAGCTTAATTGACCTAATAAGGAGATGATTCCTAACATGTGCTGCGATATCCACTTGGATATGACTTGAAGAAATGTTCATGTGAAATATTGCTCTTTAACAATATAATTAAAGTATACAGTGACCATGCAAGTATAGTACATGCAATATATACAGTAGCTGAAGCTTTTGCTATATGTTTTATTTTTTTGTGGCCGTTCACATTGTCATTTTTCAATGCGGCCAATATCAGATTTCAGTGTGAACTGATCACGGTCCTGAACTGACCTGCATGCACAAAATAACCAAAACAAAACAGCAAGAAGCGTGGTTATACAGAAGTAAACATGGAGGCCACTGAAGTAAGCATTTATGCATTGAAGCCAGCAAAATCGTGAGCAGGCAATAAGGAGGATGAAGATGAAGAGAAAGAGAGCAAGTTTTTAAATATAGATAATAAATTTAGCTTGTATAGAGCTGTCACTATAATAAACTGTAAAACAACACCTCACTGTCTCTCCAATATAAAATATTTTCACTACTGTAAAAAATTATGACAAATGTTGATCTAGAGCAGAGGTCCTCACTATATTTTTCATGGGAGCCGCACTGATAGGGCAAAGTCAATCGGAGAGCCACTTTTACCGCGAAGTATCAAAAGTTACATCCAGTCATAAATAGCATGTCTTTTTATCAATCTGTCATCCCTGATATGCTTTTAATGGGTTATGTTATAACCCTGCTTGTTTTTAATGTTTTTTATTAAATATCTGTATTGAATGCATGATCATATCATCGTATTATTTACTGCCATGCGAGCCACAATGTAAAGCTTGGCGAGCCGCGCAATGAGTAACACTGATCTAGAGTGATGTAAAAGTCGAATAAATTCCGATATGTCTGTTCAGACTGTGGTCACATTGCAAAACATCAAAGCTGTATCAGATTTAGGACCACGTATGAAGTGGCCCAAATCAGAATTGAAAAGATCTTAAGCTGAACTGAACTGAACCAACACTGAACTGACTAGAGCTGAATAATGATGCTATTGTCTAACTACAGCTGTTTTATAGCAGAATTAGGATTTTTGAAGTTTGAATCATTTATTTGTTACTTTCTGATTTGCAACAATCTCTATTGTATGAAGCGCTATACTTAAAAATAAAGGTGACTTGACTATTACCATTTTGCATAATATTTGGTTAAATTGATTCATAAGCAAACATAAATGTACTGCAACTTATTTCTAGTTGCTGTGCAGAGAGGACAAATGTCAACCTGGTCTCATGGCATAAACGTACCTGGGGGCACTTTTTAGCGAGACCGTTTGTACGTACCTTAATGCACGTTTTGCCTCAGATTCAAAGAGAAATGTCCACTGAGTGGCGCTATAACGGGTTCAATATGTTTTTATTACGTTGATATAGGTACGTATTGCTGTCTTTTATTATGTTGCTTCAGGTACGTATTGCGGCGGTTCAGAATTCAAATATCCGGGGACCGTCGCTAAAAATGAATGCTTTATTGTGTTGGAAATATGCCCTACACCAAACCCAACCCTAAACCTACCCGATAGTGTTGACAAATGCAAACCTGATATAAAAACGCATTTTTTTGATGCAACCATGCTATTTGAACTAACTTATATGCAGATTTGAACTGTTTTGTCGAACCGTAGTTACACGTTATTCGAACCGGAGCTCCTCAGCTCTCAAGTCTCCGTACTCCATGAGCTACCGAACAAACCTACCGTCTATGAAAACCCATAGATATGAAGCTGGATATGTGTGATGCTAACGTTCAAAAGCATCAGTTTTCAAATCTCCCAGCATATTAATATTGTTTGAAGTCATAACATGATATTCTTCAAGTAATTGTGCGAAATTACACTTTATTAATCAAAACTCTGTAAATTTGTGTGAAAAGGAATAAAAGGCATCAGAGTTTTACTGCCTCTAGTGTTCATTTCTTTTGGAAACTGCAGTGATATGTACTTATTGGTACATATTTCGCGTCTTGCTAAAAAGTGCCCCCAGGTACGTTTATGCCATGAGACCAGGTCACTGCGAGTGCAGACTTACTGACCTGCTGTCCAAACCAGACTCCAAATCTCCACACGCCCATGAAGAAGGCACGATTTAATACTTGTGTGTAGATTACGCATGCTCTTGGAAGACTTTCACACGCTACCCGGCCAAGGCTGGCATAATCTCTCACAGCTTTCCTCATGTTCTGATGCCACTGGAATGCTTTGCTTTGCTTTTATACCCCTTCTACAGCTACACACCAAAATCAGGATGCTCAAAGGTTCGTCTAATAACGTGTGGCATGCTGGCTTGATCCAGCTTAGCTGATGTGCAGTTTTTATGCGTTCCAGACGTTAGATCGCATGGACTCAGAAGCTTCCCAGATGTGCTGGCTCACAGTGTTGTGGAGCCACAGCTGTACAAGAGAAATGGGTGGGTCTGACATTGAGCACCCAAGGGTCCGTTTAGCATGATGTTTTTAGGCCGCGGTCTTCCCAAGAAGGACCTCTTCAAACAGGTTTACAGGTTGAGTTTTGGATTTAATTGACATTTGTGTGTAAATATGAATGATAAGTATGAACAGGCTACTGTTGAAATATTTATGTTTACAGTAACAACGAGTTTATTAAGTTTTATTGAATTTTATTCAGTGTGCAATATTAAATGCAGAACTTGCTTCAACAATACATAAAATTATGGATTATAAAGCTATTTATTGAAAGTTCTGTTTGAACTGTTGCACTGTGAAACAATGGTTTCGTTTAAATCACATGACCGCAGCAGATGTTTTGTTATAATTTTGACTTTTAACTTTCCATTTCTAGTGTGATGGATAGTCTCACCATATCATTCTCATAGTCAAAGCTGCAATGGATAATTTATTGTACATCTCTGAAGAGTGAATACTTTCAGTGAAACTTGCCTCAGTTTTCCATCTGTTAGTTCAATGACACAAGCAGCTTCTCACTTTCCAAAGTATTCCTGACTATCATTATTAAACTGAGATAAACAAGCTGCAAAACAGAACGAGGAGACTCATTTACAGTCATTTTCAATTTTCAAGACACGTCATTTTATTATGTAACTACTTTACACAATTATGTAACTGAATTGGGACTTTATTATGACATCTGAAAGTTAAAATATAGTGTTTAATATATTTTTTGTTCACTACAGATTATATAATATTATAGATTTACAATAATGGTATATATACTATACTATAACACACACACACACACACTTACATGATGAAGTTTACAGAAGCTAATGCTTGTGCCGCATACTTCTAAACTGCATAAACATCTTTTCTCCAGAATATTTCTCATCTAATGCTTGACATATTTGTTTAGATTAAAAAGAGAACAATCACTTCAGGGTTCTTATAAGATCAACAGCCCAGCTTTGGTGGAACATGGACAAAAGGAAAAAACTCAGAGGTTGTCCAGCGTTCATTTTTTTTGTACCAGAAAAACAGTGTTCCTCAGTTAATGTAGAAGAGCAAGACTGCCGGTGTTCATCAGGGTGAAAGGACTGTCTGTTTGCAATGGGGTTAATGTTTTTAAGTTGTTCTCCAGGTTTACTCCTATAACAGGTTTGACCTCTTGATCAGTTCATGCAGGTGTTTGAAATCGCCTGACCTGATGTTGCTCCCCATGCTGGCAACAACAGCATACAAAATCTCTAGCAGCTTGCTGCAAGTTTGACTGCTTGAGAAAGTCAAGTTTATTCTGATCATTCTGTTCAAACATTCCAATTTTCAATTCAATTTAAATTAATTTACAAAGCTCTTTTTTCACATTACACTTCAAATCAAACCTGTAAGTCAAAAGTGACCGTTAAAGTAAATGTTTAGATTTACTAATATGGCGTTATTTTACTGCCAAATGTCGAGAGCGCATTTTTGTAGCGCGAAAGTAGATTAATATAATGCGCGAGCGCGAATCTCCCTGCTCGCGCGCGGATTTCCTTTGCTCTCGCACAAAACCGGACGCGCACGCTCGGATATACGCTGCTCTCGCGCGCACTTAAAACGTGTCTCTCCTCTTGCTCAAGTGTGGGTGTGCGCGCTCAAACTCTGTCCTGTGCACTCGCACATCTCTCCATGCTCTTGCTAGATAATAATTATTTTCACACCTGGATTAAATGTCAAAAGTTATCAGCCAATCAGATTTTTCTATGACTGACCAGATGAAAATACTAGGCCTATGTGAAGAGGGAACTGATCCTGGAATTTCTCTACAATTTAATAATATTTAGTCATATCAAATGTATATTAGAAATGGCTAGGAATCGGGTGCTTGGATGATTTATTAAAAATAAAAAATAAAAACTAGTTTGTCTAATTGTTTGGTCAAACCCCCTGAGCGATTTATCTAAACAAACAAACAAAAAAGTATATGATTCTTAAAGTTCATGTGGCCATATGTATTGTGTACTAGAAAGAGCACGGAGAGATGTGCGAGTGCACAGGACAGAGTTTGAGCGCGCACACCCACACTTGAGCAAGAGGAGAGACACGTTTTAAGTGCGCGCACTCTCTCTGCGCGAGAGCAGCATATATCCGAGCGCGCGCGTCCGGTTTTGTGCGAGAGGAAAGGAAATCCGCGCGCAGGCAGGGAGATTCGCGCTCCCGCATTATATTAATCTACTTTCGCGCTACAAAAATGCGCTCTCGACATTTGGCAGTAAAATAACGCCATATACTAACCCATTAGATTTCCCAATAACTGATAAAGAACTTACAGAAAAAATCAAAAACCTCCAACTCAAAAAAGCATCAGGACCTGATGGGATATTAAATGAAATGATAAAACACACAAGCAGCAAGCTCCAATCAGCCGTTCTAAAACTATTCAATGTGATCCTGAGTGTAGGTTACTTCCCCGACATCTGGAATCAAGGCTTGATAACACCAATCTTTAAAAACGGAGATAAATTTGATCCTAACAACTACAGAGGAATCTGTGTGAGCAGCAACCTGGGAAAGTTATTCAGTAGCAAAATAAACACTCGACTATTAGACTTCATCACCACACACAATGTACTGAGCAGAAGTCAAATCGGATTCTTACCAAATTACCGTACATCTGATCACATCTATACACTACACACTCTAATTGAAAAACACGTTAACCAAGATAAAGGTAAAATATATGCATTCTTTATTGACTTTAAAAAAGCTTTTGACTCAATTTGGCACCAAGGACCATTCTACAAACTTATTGAAAGTGGAATAGGAGGTAAAACCTATGACCTCATCAAATCAATGTACACTGAAAGTAAATGTGGCGTAAAAATCAACACCAAACGTACAAGGTATCTTTCCCAGGAGCGTGGAGTGAGACAGGGCTGCTGCTAAGCCCAACATTATTTAACATCTATATAAATGAACTGGCGCTCAGTCTGGAGCGATCTGCAGCTCCTGGCCTCACTCTACACGACTCAGAGATCAAATGCCTGCTGTACGCAGATGATCTGGTTCTGCTGTCTCCCACTCAACATGGTCTACAGCAGAACCTGGACCTGCTGGAGCAATACTGCCAGACCTGGGCCCTGACAGTCAACCTGAAGAAAACCAACATTATGATCTTTCAGAAGAGACCCAGATCCCAAGGAACACAACACACATTTTCATTAGGCACGAACCAGATAGCACACACGTCACACTACAACTACCTGGGTTTGAAAATCACATCCACTGGAAACTTTAATCATGCTGTGAATGAACTGAGAGATAAAGCACGCAGGGCCTTCTACGCCATAAAACGGCAATGTCCTATAGAAATCCCTATTAGAATTTGGCTGAAAATATTAGAATCAGTAATTGAGCCCATTGCACTATATGGCAGTGAGGTGTGGGTTCCGCTGACAAACCCAAGTCAAGATCTCACTAAATGGGAAAAACACCCGATTGAGACCCTGCATGCAGAACTCTGTAAAAATATACTACACGTGCACCGGCACACAACAAATAACGCATGCAGGGCAGAATTTGGCAAATATCCTCTAATCATAAAGATACAAAAAAGGGCTATTAAATTCTGGAAACATCTGAAGCTCAGTGACCCCCAATCATACCATTATAAAGCCCTGCAATACCAAGAGATGAGCAAAGAAAGCAAGCCCTTCCTCCATCTGATCCAGAGCTTCAGTCCTGATGCTTCACTAACATCTACTGATGCTCTGACTCACAACATCAGAACCAATCAGATCACTGCACAAATCAAACAGAGTTACATCACTCATTGGCAAACCCAAACTCAACAACAGAGTAAAATGCAATGCTATCTGTCCCTAAAGAGAGAGTACAGTATGGCAGAGTATCTGTACACAGTGTCAGATAAGAAACTGAGAAGCACGTTGACCAGATACAGACTCAGCGGACACAAGCTGATGATAGAGACGGGCAGACACAGACAAACATGGCTGCCCCCCGAGCAGAGATTGTGTTCACACTGTGATCTGAATCAGACGGAAACAGAACTGCACTTCCTAACAGAATGCTCCAAATACACAGATATACGGACAGTGTTCTACAACAAAATACAGCAGATCCATCCCACATTTAAAACTCTTCCAGACCAGGAGAAACTAGCGTATCTGCTCGGAGAACACAAGACCTGCTGTGTGTTTGCTGCTCAATATGTGTCTCTGTCACCACAGAAGAGAAGACACTCCACCTGCCCTGAGCTGATGTTCCCAGCACATGTAAATTATATTATGCCATATTACTTAAATGTATATTTTGCCTCTGTATATCTTATACTTTATCTATTTAATTTTATTTTTAACACATACTTACTCTAACCATTTATTTTGCACTACATGCTTAATACTTTTTTAAATATTTGTACCATTCCTATTATTATTTTTCTTTCTGTTAATTCAAATGTGCACTATTTGTGAGCAGCCCATCTGCAATTGCTTTGGCAATACAAATGTATAGTTTTTGTCATGCCAATAAAGCACACTTAAATTGAAATTGAAATTGAGAGAGAGAGAGAGAGGTGTGTGCTGAACAGAGCAGACGCACAGAGAGAGAGAGAGAGAGAGAGAGGTATGTGCGCGCTGAACAGAGCAGACGCACAGAGAGAGAGAGAGAGAGAGAGAGAGAGAGAGAGAGGTGTGTGCCTGCGCTGGGAGAGCAAGACCTTGTGCTCGGGCGGGCAGTACCGGTGATTCTCAGAAACTAGGTTTGGGTGCTTTTTTGAAGGGAAAAAAGTCTCTAAAGGGGTCTGCAATGTTGCTAAGTTGGCAACACTGTGCATCTCCATTTCTCCAACTACGGGCTGGGCCACGGGTCAAACTGAAAATACGCGCTGCGTTAATCACGCATTAAAAAAATGAGTGCCGTTAAAATGAATTTGCGTTAACGCGTTATTAACGCGGTAACTTTGACAGCACTAATAAAAACATATAAAGCCAATAGCATGTTTCCTACTAATATCACCTAAAGGCAGCATTTACAAGGAAAACATCAAAGGACCTAAGACTGAGCCTTGTGGAACACCATATTTTACAATTGTTAGGTCAGACAGCTATACTGAACAGTGACTATACCGTACTATCTCCATGATCTCTCCCTGTGTGTAGGCTAATAATAGATAAATGGAGTGATTGATGTTGCAGTCAACTGATGGCTCATGGTTACATTCCCAACATCCACATGATGATTACTCACTACTTTAAGCTTGATTGAAAAGCGTGCCTCATAAGCACACATTAATTCACACAAGCTTTAAACTGTAAGTCAGATTTAATTGGAATGTTTCAATAATCTGTAACATAGCTAAAATTTGGCAAGAAAAACTGAATGTAATAAAGTACAAATACAAAAATTCCTGGGATCTGTGGTGTTTAATTCTGAAAGGGATTTTGAAAGGGCTCTTTGTGCTTTGCAAAGATTCCAGCGTTCAGCTAATCAAATGGATTAAAGGGGCTCTGAAAGCTCTCCAATTTAAAACAACCATCCATGCAAAATAAACAGCCTTCCACCATCTAGTGTTGTGTGTGTGTTTGGTGAGTGACTCATACTGAAAACTGAATTTTTTTTTTGACAAAAAGAAAAAATCTTCAGTAGTGAATAAGACAATTTATTTTTATAAGTGGCTATGTAAGTAACTCAGCCTATTTATTTGAAAGAGTTTTATTTTATCATAATTTAAATCATAACTTAATTAAGCTACTCAAACTGAACTTTTCAGAGTAAACTATTTTCTTTCCCTGAGTTACATGTATGGGTGATATTAAAATATGGCCACTTGTGGACTATGTGGATGTTCACAAGTAAAATTTAGGTTATGTTTACATGACAATAATGTAATAAAAGTGGAAACATTTTTCTTTTGCGTTTTTAAAAAGTTGTACATACAGACAGCAATGCTACCAAAATGATACCAGTTTAACACGGATCTGTGAAAATGACTAAAAATGCTGAAAATTATTCAGGTAGGCCAGTAGTTGGTGATGTCACTTTGTAAAGAAACACTACGCCAATTTTTTTGCAGTTTACTCGTAAACGATACATTTTCATTTTCACAAACTAACACTTTGAAACCCATTTTCAAAAGTTTTCATGACCCCAAAGTAAATGGGTAATTGTTGAGTAAATGGACAGCCAAAACATATAAATTGAAACATTTTTAGTTGAAATGGTGTTGTGTTGCATGATTTTTCTTTGTTTTGTCAAATCTCATTTTTCTTAAGTATGCTTTTCACTGGCATTTGGTAGCTATGGTACAGTGTTAGCCAAATTGTTGGTCAAGCCATAATATATTATTCACAATAAATGTTGACATAGTTTGTTTGGCTCTTTGTTTAGATCATAATAGTTTTACAAATGTATAAAAATAATGTCTTAACTGTACATTTCACAATTAAACTAAGCAAAATTAATGATGAAAGCATGAAAAAAATTACAAGAAAAATGCTTCATTGTGACCTTTATATAAGTTTGTATGAAAATATTTAGTGCTTATATTGTACAACATACATAAATATACATCACACTAATTTCAATAATATGTACGTAATAGTGAGCTCTTTCCAACAAAATACCCTATTGCAGAGATAACATCAGTAAGCCTTCCTGAAGTGACGGAGAACAAATCTGTCCCAGCAGCATGAGGCGCTATCTTTACTGATGCAGAAGTGAAGGGGGGCTTTCTTTGGTGTGACTGGAAAAGTAGTTCTTGTGTAACAGAGCTCTTAACAGTTTCCTCTACAAAGGGATCTTTCCATACCGACTGTCTAGAATTCCTTTTCCTGACTTTTAAGGGGTCAAAGTGTCTACTGTATCTTTGTTTCTCATTCCTGCAGTCTTTTCAGATCAAACACACATTTACACACACACATAATAAGTCATTCATTGCGTGAGTGTTTATAAACATATTTGTCATATTTGTAATGGAGACAGTCTCATTTGCTGGTATTGTTTCAAAACAGCCTTTCATACTGTGCATTGTGTGCAAATGGCTTAGTATGTGGTGCACAGAGCATGTTATGACAATGTCCTGGACAGACATGTTATATAGTCCAGACATGATCACCTCAGTGGGCCCATGTGGCTATCACTCGCAGACCGGCTCAACAGTTCAACAGAAACCATAGTCGTGGGGTGCTTATGTTCATCTAGTGGTGTCAAACTTTGCTACATGGACCACATTCACACCCAGACTTCTGTGATCAGTGGCGGCCGTTCAAAACAGTGCTTCCCAGGAGATACCACTACACCATCAGTAATGACAGCAAATGCAAAACAGTCATCTCTCTAGTGTTAAAGCAGCTCACTCTCAGAAAAAAAGGTTCAAAAGCTGTCACTGGGGCGGTATCTTTTCAAAAGGTACATATTTGTACCTAAAGTGCAGATATTAATACCTAAAAGGTACAAAAGTGTACCCTTTGAAAAGGTACCGCCCCAGTGATAGCTTCTGTACTTTTTAATTTTTTTTGAGAGTGAATATTCTTACGTGCCCCTATTATGGGTTATGGAAGGTTCATATTTTGGTTTTGGGAGTACCCAACAACAGGTTAACATGCATGCAAGGACACTTTCATTGTCTTATAATATGCATTTATTTTTACCTTATTTGCTCAATGACACCCAAATTATTCGCTCAACGATTCATTTTCCAAACCCCTCCTTTGCGTGACGCTAATCTGCAGTGATTAGTTTGATTGGTCTCATTTTCATTTAATCATGCCTGTAATGCCTGATAAAGCAGCATTTGTGAGCGCAGTGCTGCTTTGTGTACAGCGATACCGGAGAAACAGCTATTTTTTACCTCTCCAAAAGTGGCACCTAGTGGCAAAGAATGAATTTGCATTTTCATTCAGACCAACGCGAAAAGACCAACAGGATGCCAGGATGCTTCCAGAGTAGTCCGCTGCCCTGCGGGAATCTGGCCTGCTTTCAGCATTAGTCTTGGAGTTCACCAAGGATTGGTCCTCTCACCCTTTCTATTCATCCTATGCATGGACACGGTAATGGCAGACATTCAGTCGCCACAGCCACGGAAACTCCTGTATGCTGACAACGTCCTACTTGCCAACGAAGAGCGTCAGATCCTCAATGACCAAGTGCAACAGTGGAAAGATGGGCTGAATGAGAATGGTCTGCGGCTCAACCTCAGGAAGACAGAGTATGTGGAATGCAGCCCACAAACCATATTATCATCATAGATGCTCAAGACCTGAAGAAAGTGGACTGCTTCAAACAGACGGCGACAGCCTCTTAGATGCATGTGCATGTCAACGCTGCCTGGTCAAAATGCCGCCAAGTCACGTGAGCCCTATGCAATTGACGAGGCACCCCATCCATCTCAAGGTGAAGATTTACAAAACTGGAAGAAGTGGAAAGAGATGTACTGAATGGTAGACCCTGCAACAGTGCGGGACAAATGCTAAGAAAAGAGGACTGATGACGCAAGCATCACTGCTATTAGAACCCAAAAGTACAATGTGAAATGAACTGTGGGGCAGAATTAGGAGGAATTTAATTCAGGTTCAAATAAATTTATGAATTAATTTCAGGAAAAAAGACCATTGTCTATTGCCAATACTGTAGTAAAATAAAAAGCACAGCTCATACAGAAGTCACTTTCAAACCATGGTACTTTTGGGTCCGAATGGCGGAGATGTTTGCACCATCGAGTGTGAGTATTGCTGCAATTACTAGTGACAGTTGTTTACCACTGTAACTTGGTAATAAAGATGGGGATGACACCAGTTTCACTGTGTGATTGAAGTATTTGCCCCTTTGGATCTACCATTAACACTTTATATGTACACAACAGCACTTGCGTTTGCCTGTTTATGAGACAAGCAGCTGTGTGACCGGGAGCATGCAAAAGTAAGATTATATGTCATAAATATCTGTTGACTTCTGCGAGTTAGGACAGATTGCTTTCATAACAATTTTGAACTGCTTCAGAGTTCACACGAACAGACGCTGAGAAATCTCTCTGAAGATAAAAATGCTTTATGGCAACAATGTTCTTTATGTGAAAACAGGACCTTTTGGCAGAAATTTTACACTGTTCAGTAAGACGCCCCAGTAGCAGCGTATATTGTCACAGTGCTGAAAATTTGTATTATCATTGTTTTGTATATTCATTTTCAGCCAGATGTATTAATTTATTAATTCTTATACCTACTGCATGAATTGTTTTGTGTTTTTTATAGTATGTGTCATTGTAAATACATAGCACTTTTACTTTAAAGGGACAGTTTACCCAAAAATGAAAATTCTGTCAAAATTTACTCACCTTCAAACCTGTATGACTTACTTTCTTCCATAGAACATAAACAAAAGATATCTTGAGGAATGTCAATGGTTATGAAAACTGTTTGGTGAGCAAATTTTTCTAAATACCTCTTTTTTTGTACTGCATAAAGAAAGTAAGTGAGTAAATTATGACATAATTTTTTAACAGTTTTGGTGTGAACTAACACTTTAATCACAATCACATATTGGCTGTTTATTAGTACTTATAAAGCACATATTCTGCATGACCATATTCTACATCCCTAATCCTACCCAATACCTAAACTTAACAACTACCTTACTATTAATAAGCAGCAAATTAGGAATTTATTGAGGGAAAAGTCGTAATGTTTTTTTAATAGCAAGAATTGGACCTTAAAATAAAATGTGGTGCTGATGCCCACCTGAAAATATAAAATCACTCTAGCATTATCGAACAAACTATGTTAAATTACTCAGACTACAGCAAAAGCTCTAGTCTGAAAGCATCCTTAGAGTTACTGAAGCAGTGCCGATCCTAGACTTCTGGGGGTCCAACGCAAAACTGTGTCAGGGGGTGGGGATGGATGAGGGGATGAAATAATGGATGAAACGCATTTGTCAGTGTTTCACTCCGTCTCGAATCGCGCTCGTGGAAAGCACTCGAGAAACAATATCTCTTCCACGGCTAGGTAAGCTTTCAACTCGTTTTTTTTTTTTTTTTTTTTTAAGTAAGAGCAAGAGACTGTAAGACATTCACGTTACATGATTTGGCTGATTTTACCGTAGAGAGCGTGACAGTGCACCGCATTAAAATAAATTATCATTCATGTTTTCATAACCGCTGGCCAAAAACAAAAACGAAACTAAAATGAAAACATCTTGGGCCCTGGTGTTTCGGGGGCCCTACGCAGCTTGCGTATTCTGCGTGTAGGGAGGATCGGCTCTGTACTGAAGAGACAGCTGTTTAGTTTCCTAACCAAATATTTTGTCATTTTCAGGAATTACTTCAACTTGCCCACATAATCTTCCACTTCTTGTATCGTGACCATAAATTACAATAACATTCCTATATTTGTACTATACTGTAACTTAATTTTGCATTTTTGGATTGTGTACAGGTAAACAAACGTCAGATGGAACTATTATTTTCTCTAACTTCTCTGAGTAAATCTATAGACTGAGCTGAACTTGTATGAACCATTTTAAACCTACCGACAGTCATGGCAGTGTCTTTGCTTTGCTGTTTTCACATTGTGTGCTGCCCTCTGGCGCAGATCTCCAACTAATTGGCTCACTCTGTAGAGAGGGGGAGAGATATGAGGGTCTTTAATCTGGAAAATGCGTCTCATTCCCACCAGATGGTTTTAATGAGTGCGGCAGAAGCCGATCCAGAATCCCAGTGAATGGAGTTGGCGTCTCTGGGCCTGGGCTTATTCCATTGGGCCTCTCTGATGGCATTCTGCTTTCCACTAAGAATAAAACTCCTTCATAAGTCCTCCACTCCTGCTGTAAACTCTGCATGTCCCAATGTGCACACAGAAATGTTAATTGCAAAGGGTGAAGAGTGTAGCGATGATGTATGTGCGGACAGGCAGCGCTCATGTGGTCCACAGTTGATGCTCTGACTGCGCTCGCGCTAATAAAGAGATTCACACACTCAAATACAGTTAATCATACTGACACACATGTGCTTTCTGAAGTACATGCTGTATTATATGAGGTACAGTTCCTCCTGCTCTAGAGCTTTATGACTTTAAAACATGTACAGCATGCTGCTTTACTGCAGACACAGTTTAGTTAGTCACTATTAAACCAAACTGCCATTTAATTAAACAATTACACTCATTTGACTTTCTCAGCGATATTGTAGGAGTGTTTTTTTTTTTTTTTTACTTTGTCATCACCTTTGAAGCTATACTGAATGCATGCATATTTGCATGCATATTACTAGCATATTAGATAATTATTAGTACTTCTAAAGCACATTTTAATGCCTTACTACAACTACCTTACTTACTATCAATAAGCAGTAATAGGAGAATTTTCTATGTGTTCCTTGATCTTTTACCCCACATTTTTTAAATATTAACAGTTTCTTGACGTGCACTGATAATGTAATCAGTGCACTTATAATATTTTACATCAAAACAGAGAAACATAAGCAGTGTTGCCAAGTCTGCGGTTTGCTACTTTTATACTGATGCTGCAGGCTGTTTTTTTTAGTCTGCAGTTTAACGCGAAACCCCCCACCTGATTTTGACCTAGGTATAACCCTCAGAAGAAGGTCTTGACCCCCTGGAATGTGATTTTGATAGCCATTTTCCCCTGGTAAATTTTGGGTTTTGAGTACCAATTGGGCTGGTTTTGTTACAAAGACCTGGCAACCCTGAACATAACGCCATTTTTTAATAAACATAGCATTGTATATTACAAAAAGTGTCTCTTTGAGGAAATACTTTTGTTCCTCTTTTGCTAAATGCATGAATGTAAATTCTAGCATGCTATAATCATTATATGTGTGCTACAGGGACAACAAACTACGACATATTTTGTCAATCATTTGTGCAGAATATTAATTCCAGTATTTTATTTATGTCAAGCCCAGCTGTTGACTTTTCGGCAAACACAGGGTCTTGTTGCCATTTGCTCCGGTCTTGTTTTTGGTTGTCGAGAGCAATGCATTGTTTAACATGATCATATCTTGTAAAATAATCGTCAACACTCTAGAAAACTGCTCTGTCATTAATAAACAACGACACAGGAGCAAATTAGTACCGTATTGACCCGAATATAAGACGATGTTTTTTTCTTGAAAATGCATCTGAAAAAACGCAGTCGTCTTATATTCAGGGTCTAAACTTTGACATGTCAATAATACACCCACAACAATAGGTGGTGCCAAATACACGTAAAACGAGTGTGCCGTGAAATACGTAATGTGTTTTAAACATCGCGAGTGAAAACAAAAGAAAATAAAAGCTTACAATGGCATGAGTCATGACTGTAGTCCGATGGGACCAAACTTCCTCTGTAAGTGATTTTAATATGCAAGACAGTACCCAGATTTGATAAACTACAATAAGATTTCACTTCTACTGTTAATACAATTCTGGTAGGCTACTATGAGATGGATAGCCTAATTGTTATATAACTCAGATGGGCTACCTGTTATTTTTATGGTTAATCAAAAAGTGTATATTTTTAAATGTGATTGTTGGTTCATTTTACCAGTATTTACCATACTTTAAAAACAAAAATTAAAATAGGAAAAATATGCCATATGAAAATAATTTAAGAAAAATAATTGTTTTTTCTTTCTCAGTAATTCACAAGATTTGGTTTTCAAAGCCTGTTTCCAAAAGGTACATCTGGAAAAAGGGGGGTCGTCTTATAATCAGGGTCGTGTTATATTCAGGTCAATACGGTAACATATTAACATTCTAACTGCTATTGACTGAAAACTCAGATTAACAAATTATTAAGTAATGACACAGTAATAGCAGGTAGTTCACTATTAGCTATTCAAAAACAAATTTTCATACTTCCCAGAGGACTACTATATATGCTACAATACTATAAATATACAACTACTATATACAGGTTCAGAATTAATGCTAAATGCATGAATGTAAATGCAAATATCTAAAGCTGATTGGCTAGTTTTGAAAAAAGCGGGAAAGGGCTTTGATACGTCCTGTCCCAACTTCATGTTTCAATAAGAAATCTGTCAACTCAAGACTGAAAAAATCTGTGTTCACATCAGCACCAATGGCTTAACATTAGAGCATATGCATGCTATAATGAAACCAAACTATGACATATTTTGTCAATCATTTGTGCAGTATATTAATGCCAGTATTTTACTTGTGTCAAGCCCAGCTGTCGACTGTCGTCTTGCTGACATTTGGACCGATCTGATGCCAACCCCAGTGAAATGTGATCCACCTTAATACCATTTTCCCACGTCAGATTAGTCCTGGTCAGATTAGTCTGATCACACACCAGTCCGACTGGATTCAGGTTCCTGGAAAACCACAATCACCCTAAAAGTCATAGAGGGATCTTCTTTTATGATTCTGGGATAAAGTGAGTATGTTTAAACAGCATGTTTTGGCGCAGTTTCACTCAGCTTCTCCCTGGAGATGAGCTTAGTCACGATGTATTAACCATTTGTCCTGTATTACAGCCTATTACAATAGATTTAAAAGCATAAAAACACAATCTGCTCTATTGACAACACTTCCAATGTTTGTTTGAGCCACAGAGGCTTACAATATAATGAAAATGTAATTCTTTAGTCATCAGCATTGTACATCTCTGTTTATAGAGTACAGCCTGACATAATTAATTACTGTCCTTGTGAAAAAGAAGTACACTTTAGCATACTTTTAAAAAGAATACTTATTACAGAAATAATATGCTTTAAAAGAATATACTTAAGTGTTAACTGAAAGTAATGTTTTTGGATGGACACATTAATACAGATGGTACAGTATTATAGTATACATTTATATCAAGTGCAATTATTTGAACTCAAGACAGCTTTTTTGACCCACCTAAGTGCATCTTTATATGCAATTTTCAGTAACACTTTATGTTGATGGTCCCCTTCAACATTCTGTTGACTAAAAGTTTTGCTGCACCTATGTGTCAACTAACTCTTATTAGAGTATTATTAGACTGTCTGCTTAATATCTGCTAACTCTTTATTGTGATGGTCTCTCAACAAACACTCTACTGACTATCAGTAACTTTGCAAGTACATGTCAGCTTATTCTAACTCTAACCCTACCAGTCTACTAATACACTACTAACACACTAATGTGAGTTAGTTGACATGTAGGTGCAGCATTACTGTACATATAGTTGGCAGAATGTGCAAAAGGGACCATCAAAATGAAGTGAAACCCAATTTTCAAGTTGAATTAGTTAATTAGAATAGTTTGCAAGCATGATTATAAAAACAATGAGCCTGTAAATGTGAACTAGTGAGTGGATGAGTTTAGGTAACACTTCAGATTAGGAAACACACATTCCCTCCGTAAACACCTAATTTTCTGATTGATAGTGAGTAAGGTATTTAAATTAGTTATGTTCAGTGTTGGGGAAAGTTACTTTTAAAAGTATTGCATTACAATATTGCGTTACTCCCTAAAAAAGTAACTAATTACGTTACTTAGTTACTTTTTATGGAAAGTAATGCGTTACGTTACTTTTGCGTTACTTTTTAAATAGGAGCAGGGCTTGATTGTTTGTTTTTAATATAAGAAGTTGTAATTATAGCAAATGCAAAAGCCCTTTCACACCAAAACGTGTAATGAATAACCGTCAGGCTGAAGGAAGAGTAAATTCACATCTGTAAAGTATAACGCAGGAGAAGAAGGTTCAACACTCTTCAGCAATAAAAAAACAACGAAGCACAATTGTTAGTTTATCTAAAGTCATTTTTTTATTAGTATGGTTGAACTGGATTATCAAAGGTCAGCAGCTAAGACATTGGTTAATAAAATGGGATTAGATACATGTGTGTTGTTTAACATATTTAATTATTGCAGGTTTGTGTCATATTCTGTGTTTGCATTTCACCGTTTTAATTCATTTTGATGAATACTAAATCATTTTTTTTGCGAGTGGGATGAATTAAAGCACATTCACATTTAGTCTAGAACTACAGTAACAGCATGTTCACACCAAGGTTATTATAGTTTTGAATTTTTTAATTCGTTTTATTTTAATATAGTTTTCAAATTTGCTATAAAATTCAGTTTAGTTTTTATTAGTTTCATTAATATTTTGTTAGTTTTAGTTTAGTTTTTATTTTGTGAACACATTTTTATTTAGTTTTTATATAGTTTAGTTTCAGTTTTAATTGGTGTGTTGCGATATTAATATGAAAATAAATGTAGCCTAATTTCATTATATTAGATGTCTTTTTTCTTATTTAACCATAATCATGGTATTGTCGTGTCTTCCTCACTTTTCCATGAACAGCCGCGCATAAATCATCTAATGAATGAATCGTATTTAACAGTAAAGGCTCATATTTTAATATATGTTCTTTTCTTTATTTATGAAGAATTATAAGCATGTGTATGATGTGATTTAGCCTATGCATATTTGTTCTAAAGTTTGGCAGAGTGATCACGAGATGCTCGGCCAAGTTTTGTATTGTTTACAGAAAGGCGCGTTCTTATCTTTATTTTCTGTTAATTATCACGTTGCTCTGCGTGTCTGTTTTTCGTCAAAGCACCAACTTAGAATGCCTAATGTTGGTTTGATTGCTTGTGTTACACGAGAAAATGAATAAGTTTGCCTACATGTTGTAGATTAATGCGTGTGCGGTTCGGCTTGTGACTCGCAGTCTTTATGTCAAACGGTTCTGGTCTGGTACAGAATTAAATGAGTGCTGCTGTGGGATAACGGGTCAGGTGTTCTGTTAAGTACTGCTGGTGCACGTTTATCAAACAGGACCCGTACAGGACTCTGCATTAAACTGCTTTGCGTCTCTCCGTCAGATAACCCATGTGTGTAAACTGTCACACAGCTCAAATATTTTTCAGCCAAGGGGTGAGAACGTCATGATTACGAAAACGATTTTTGTTAATTATTATTTTATTTCAGTTAGTTTTTCAATAACTGTCAGTCAATAAATGGGAAAAAATATATTTTCAGATATTTTCTTGTAAATTAAAAAGTAATGCGTTACTTTACTAGTTACTTGAAAAAAGTAATATTATTGCGTAACTCGCGTTACTTGTAATGCGTTACCCCCCAACACTGGTTATGTTTATGTATTGGGTAGGATTAGGGATGTAGAATATGGTCATGCATTAATATGTCCTTTATTAGTACTAATAAACTGCCAATGTGCTAGTAATAGTCAATTGAGTTCCCTAATCTAAAGTGTTATCATGGGTTTAGCTGTTCAGTGTGATGATGTTTAATGTCCCCAACAACCTCTGTTAGTCCCATTTAGACACTTTTTAGCAACCACGTTTTTCAAGACACATGAAAGCTTTAAAAATAATGAGTGGGATGAGTGCAAAAATGCTTTTTTTTTTCCCAGGATTCATTTCTGCAGCACTATGACTGTCAATCCCAGAGATAAATCAATAACACTCTTAAAACAGGAAGAAAAACATACTTTATTTACTTTACTTTCATTCGTCTCCTTAATCTTTAATATCAGACTTAAAAAGGGGCCAAATCAGTTTATAAAAAAGTTTATATTTCAATTTACTGAATCTCTCAATCATAAACCCCAATGTTTGGCACAGCTTCCGACATATTAGTTAATGTCCAAAACCACTCAAGAGAAACACATGCCTTTATATCTGAGATCTGTGTCCTTTTTTACAGGGCTGGCATCATTTCCACCTTCATCTCTGCAGTCTTTCTGCACTCATATTTATTTTGTGCCGAGATGTGAAATCTGGTCTGTGCATTTAAACCCAAATCAAACACTGCTTTGTAGTTTCTGTGCTCTCGGAGGCATATTTCCCCTATGTGTCCTACCACATCATTTCCATTTTTAACATTCAGTTACCGTTATGACATTAGGCAGTAGAGTGTTTTCCATGTTGGATGTTCACCCAGCTGCTTGGTCTTGTTGTGTGTTGAATTTGCACTTGTCTGCCTTGCCTTTGGTTGTCGAGAACAATGCATTGGGTTACACTATATTCTGACAGTCCACTTTAGACATTCTACTAACTATAAGTAACTTTGTAACTACATGTCAACTAATTCTCATTAATTTGCAACTACATGTCTACTAACTCTCAGAGTAGACTGTTAGGGTAGGTTTAGGGTTAGTAGAATAAGTTAACATATACTTGCAAAGTTTCTCATAGCCAGTATGTTGTATGTTGTGAACCTATCAAAATAAAATTGGAAGATATTAAGCAGACAGTCTACCAATACTATAATGACTGCTAGTTGACATGTAGTTACAAAGTTACTTACTGTTAGTAGAATGTCAAAAGTGGACTATTAAAATAAAGTGTTACCAAGCATTGTTTTAACTTGATCGTATCTTGTACAAATAATTGTAAACTCTTTAGAGTTCTGTTCTGTCATTAATGAATAACTACACAGACACAAATGAGTAACACCATATTAACATTCTAGAAACTGCTATTAACTTACTAAAAAATTCTGATGAATGAATTAGTAATAACTACTATATTTACATTTACATTTATGCATTTAGCAGACGCTTTTATCCAAAGCGACTTACATTGCATTCAAGTTACAGTTTTAAATTTTCATCAGCTCTTGCTTTCCCTGGGAATCGAACCCATGATCTTGGCGTTGCTAGCGCCATGCTCTACCATTTGAGCTACAGGAAAGTCTTACACTATATACACTATATACTATCTACAACATCTATAAACAGGTTTATAATTAATGCGAAAAATGCAAAATCAAGTGTTCTAAATATTCTAAAGTGAAGATCATTCACTATAATGACTGAAGTCATCAAAAGCTTTTGAGGGTTTTGTAAGGTTTTGGATAGTAATTCCTTCTGATTGATTTAGTAACAGCCTGTAACCCACTGGCTTACAGTAACACTTTAGTTTAGAGAACAATTCTCATTATTAACTAGTTGCTTATTAGCATGCATAGTACTTGCATGTTGGCTGTTTATTAACACATAAAGCACATACTAATGCATTATTCTGCATGAGCATAATTTAGATCCCTTAGTGACCATCCTCACTTTATAATATTATTCCAAATAATTAGTAATTCCCTTAGAAGTATGTAGTAAGACTTGAGACATTACTATCCAAAAACCTTACAACACCCTCAAAAGCTTACAGTGATTTCAGTCATTACTAGAGAGTTACCATGTTATAGAATACTGATCCAAATAATTAGTAATTCCTTCTGAAGGATTTGGTAATACTTGAGGCATTACTAGTGGATTACCTTGATCATCTCTTCAGAATTAATGATACATTATGCATTATTCATATTAATTATCAATCTGTATGTAGTAGCTCTTAGTAGTCCTCTGAAACGATCTTAAAAAAACAACAACTGATTATTACTGATCAACTAATAGTGAATTACCTCATTCAGCTAGTACTTTTACTTACTAATTTGTTAATCAGAGTTTCTTGTTAATTAATAGTTACTAGAGTGTTATTATTGCATTACACATGTGATCTTGTTATTCATTAATGATGGAACAGTATTCGAATGTGTTACCACATAGCCCATTTATTTCTATCTTTATGCATGCATCTTTTTTGATTTTGTACTTCGGTGATGAACTACACAGTAAAACATCAAACTTTCATTCTGCATTTTAAAACCTACTTAGATTTCAGAATAGTGGCTATATGAGATCTACCTTTGCTATTAATTGAGTAAATCATACTCAAACAGCTCAAAATGCTGCAGCAGTCATTGATGCTTGAGAAGGCAACAATATAGTGTGACTTAAGATATTTAAAAAAAATGTTAAGCATCTTACAGATTCTGTAAGGTTCAGATTTATGGTCATAACTGTGCCATTCATAATATTGTATGTGCAGGTTTGTGTGTGTGCTCAGAGGGCTCAGACATCTGTTAATGATTGTGCAGATGTTGGGGGAGGGTGGGGCGGGGGGGTCTTAACAACAGGAGCTGTATTGTGTTGTGTCTCATTTCTGTTTTGCATTGGGCTCATTTTTGGCTCTCTGGTTCTGGGTGTGCTCAGTGCCTGACGTCTTTCTCTGTGTGCATTCACAAAAAACTCACCATGGAAGCCTATTAAAGAAAACAATGGTTTCATACTAACACTCATTACTAATAAACATCGTTATATCATATAATGGATTCCTTGGGTTATATTACATTGTTGTAATGTCATGAAACTTTAAAAATCTTTTAAGCATTATATAAAGACTTATTAATGAAAGGTTTAATTTAAGACAGACTACAGACAGAGCCAGCAGGACCTCATGCTGAGAGAGACCCAGAAAAAGCCACCACAGATGTAGAACAGGTAGATTGGCACAATGTGAAATTAATAATAAAAATGATCTGTTACGATCTTTAAAGGTCTAGAGGTTGGAACGCAACATTTAGTATTCAATATTGCAGTGAGGGTAGAGACTGTAGAAAGAACCAGGCACAAAGAGTTTCGAATTCAATTGAATGTTTTAATTTCGTAAAGCCAAAGCCACTGAACAACGTGTGAGCTATGTACAATGCATAATTTAGAAGGCAAAAATAATAAGAAAACATTAAACTAAGAAGAACTGAGGAACGAAGGTGACGCCAAATCAACAAAAGAATAAAACATAAATTGTCTTAATTAAGTTCCCAGAACCCTCTAACCTACCTAGCGAAAGAAAAATGTCAAAAGAAAACTCGAGATCTTCAGCGTATGCGACGCCACAACTAAGCTACACTAACTACAAACAAAAATACAGAAAAGGCGCTCACCTCTTACCTAGTGTGTCTAACACTTGTTAGCTACGGGCAGAATGTATTCTAGGGTGCGCAATACGCTAACCTGTTCCTCATTTTCTCCAATCAAAGCAAGAACAGTTAACACTTATCAACACTCCACTCAGAATCTCAATAGTACAGCAACAAGCATTAAGCTCACACAACCATAACACAAAAGACTACGAACTCTAACACAAGCTTCAACTCAAAACACCTGAACACACACACACACTGAGCTTCTCCAGTGTGACATGCTGGGGACCTTTAAACAGCAGGATGACACCGGATTGGCTGCAGAGACGACGCCCCTAATGATGATTGACAACGGTCTCCTCCATCCAGCAGAGACCTAAGAGCAATGACGACAGACTAGAGAACTGATTGGTAGAAATGGGAGAGAGAGGGTAAAAAAAAACACACGCAGCACGTAACACTCCCGCCCATAAGAACAAACTATATGAAATAAATTTGTTCCAACTATTTGGAGCTTAACATACCTACACTCTAGATAGAGCGTCAGCAATCACATTCTCCACACCTTTCTTGTGCTTAATTATCAAATTATAACCTTGCACAATTAGAGACCAACGCATTAAGCGTTGATTTTGATTATACATACGGGCCAGAAAAACTAAAGGATTATGATCTGTGAACACGACAACTGGATAAGTACTAGATCCAATATATACATCAAAATATTGGAGAGCCATAAGCAATGCTAAAGCTTCTTTCTCGATTGTCGAATAATTGACTTGATGTTTATTGAACTTTCGTGAAAAGTAGCAGACAGGATGATCAATTCCATCCTCATCCTCTTGCAACAATACGGCCCCAGCACCAACCGCACTGGCGTCTACTTCCAGTTTGAATTTAGAAGCCAGATTAGGTGCCACCAAGACAGGAGCGCTACACATCAGAGTTTTAATCAAATTAAAAGCATATTGACATTCATCAGACCATAAAAACTGACGCGATGGACTAAGAAGTGACGTTAAAGGTTGAACAATAGTAGAAAAATTCTTGCAAAAGCTACGATAGTAACCAGCCATGCCAAGAAATCTGCGAAGTTCTCGTCGAGTAGTTGGAGTAGGAAATCCGGCAATGGCTGTAACCTTCGCTTCTAACGGACGTACTTGACCTTGACCCACTTCTTTACCCAAATAGGTAATAGTTGCTTGGCCAAATTCACACTTCGCCAAGTTCACCGTCAAAGAAGCGTTAGCGAGACGCTCAAATACTGTCCGTAATAAAGAAATATGCTCTGACCAGTCAACAGAGTACATGACTAAATCATCCAGATAAGCGTTACAGTTCGGAACCCCTGAAAGTACAATATTAATGAGTCGCTGGAATGTAGCTGGCGCGTTGCGCATCCCGAACGCCATAACAGAGTACTGTAAAAAACTATCAGGAGTCACAAAAGCTGAAATATCAGATGCACGAGAGGTAAGGGGTACTTGCCAATATCCCTTTAATAAATCTAATTTACTGACATATCGAGCAGACCCAAGGTTGTCAACGCAGTCCTCCATGCGCGGCAAAGGATAACAGTCAGGGATGGTAATCGCATTGACTTTTCGATAGTCAGTACAAAACCGAGCGGTGCCATCACTCTTCGGGACTAATAGGCACGGCGAGCTCCAGGGACTACAGCTAGGCTTGGCAAGACCATGCTCAAGCAAATAAGCAACCTCACTTCGCATGACAGCTCTCTTCGCGACATTCACACGGTATGCATGCTGCTTGATCGGAGTAGCATCACCCACTCTAATATCGTGCTGCAAAACTGTGGTACAAGAAGGAACATCATTAAATAAAGAAGGAAAATCATTAATCAAGTGCACAATATCACTTCCTTGTTGTTCAGACAAATGTGACAGATGAAATGACAAGTCACTTAAGACTTCAGAATTCTTAAATCTAGCACATTGTTGATAAGTATGACGGGACACCACACCATCATCCTCAACATCAGCATCACAAGCAGCATCTACATCACCACATGCCGTAGCTACGAAAACTGGAACAGGAACAGCAGCATCCTCTGCAAGTGGAACTTCCATTCGAGGAGTTTCTCTACTGTGAAATGCCTTCAACATATTCACATGACAAACCCGAGACTTCCTTTTCCTATCGGGAGTACAAATCACATAGTCAGTGTTACTTAACTTCCTCAGCACCTCGTAAGGGCCAGAAAATCGTGCAGATAAGGCAGAACCCACAATAGGAAGCAACACTAACACTTGATCACCTTCGTTAAAACAACGTTGAACAGATTTGTGATCAAAATGACACTTCATGTTTTTTTGAGCAACAGTCAATGAATCCCTCGCCATAGAACAGGCTTTATGTAACCGTTCACGAAATTTACTGACATAATCCAACACGTTCATTTTCAAACTGGAGTCAGAAGACAAAATACTCTCCTTGAACACTTTCAAAGGACCTCGAACAGTATGTCCAAACACAAGTTCGGCAGGACTAAATCCAAGACTTTCCTGCACAGCCTCTCTAACTGCAAATAAAACTAGCGGTACCCCCTCATCCCAATCCTTACCAGTGTCTCTGCAGTACTTTCTGAGCATCGCTTTCAACGTTTGGTGAAAACGTTCGAGCGCACCTTGACTCTCCGGATGGTAAGCGCTTGCAACCCTGTGAGAAATATTTAGTGTAGTCAGAACTTGTGAAAAAAGCTTAGAAAGAAAATTAGTGCCTTGATCAGTTTGCACCACCTTTGGTAAGCCAAATGTAGAAAAAAAATTCACAAGTGCTTTGATTACAACAGGTGCTGTTATTTTTCTCAGCGGAATCGCCTCAGGAAAACGCGTAGCACTGCACATGATCGTTAACATGAATTGGTTACCAGTTCTAGTCTTAGGTAGGGGTCCTACACAATCAACAATAACGTGTTCAAACGGTTCCCCTACTACTGGAATAGGAACGAGTGGCGCCGGAGGGATTACCTGGTTCGGTTTACCAGTAATTTGACAAGTGCAGCATGTGCGACAAAAGTTAGCAACATCAGTTTTTAGACGAGGCCAAAAAAAATGTCTCAGAATCCGAGTATATGTTTTCTTAACTCCTAAATGTCCTGACAAGTCATGATCATGAGCCAAAGATAAGACTTGCTGTCGGCAACACGAAGGAATAACGACTTGATACACCCCATCCCATTCAGAATCCTCCTTGACATCAGGACACCATCTACGCATTAACAAACCATCTTCAACAAAATACGCAGATTTTCTCTTTTGTGCCCGCTCCAAGGGAACAACAACAGAGAAACATTTCTGCAAAGTTACATCTGATCTTTGTGCAGAAACAATTTTGTCGCGCGTCACAGGCAACTTCAAACGGTTCAAACTATCAGGAGAAAACTTTTCAACCGCCTTACTTTCAACTTGTGGTAAAACATCGTTAGTAAAAATGGGTGCAATAAAAGAAGACGACAACTCAAAGTCATCTCTTTTACGAGCTTGAGCTCGTGTAACAGCACAAGCAGGAAAAACTTCAGGGTACGTCTCGGTCAACTCATCGGGCTGGTCTGACATTACAGGATTATCAAAAACCTCTAACACAGGAAAAACCCTTCCACCAGCCAGGTCGTTGCCAAGAATCACTTCTATCCCTTTTACAGGCAAACATTCTCGAACAGCCATTTTCACAAATCCTGTACAAAGCTTCGAATGCACATGCACTTGATGTAGCGGAACTTTAACGAGTCCCATCTCTATACCCTGTACCAACACATTACTGCCACAAAAGGTATGTTCAGAAAACGGCAGTACACCTGCAACCACGAAAGATTGCGTAGTTCCAGTGTCACGGAGCATTTTAACTTTCACCTGGTCTGTAGATTTTCCCGTAAAGGAAATTAACCCTTCCATCAGGAACGGTTCATAACTAGGATCTAACCTACCACCACGCTCAGTGTTGTCATCCTCAACAGCTTTCACAAAACCAACACTCTTAGTTACCGAACTCTGCTGTTTCCGTTTCAGCACGGAACAGTCAGCAATTAAATGGCCAAACTTATGGCAATAAAAGCATTCTCGGTCTTCCCTTGACTTCGGCGCAACAAACTTCGGACGTGACTGATTACTCAGAGGAACCGGCGCAGTTTTATCAGAACGAACGGGAGTAAAAACGTTCTTATGTGTCAACGCGAATTCGTCCGCAAAGACAGAAGCTTGTGATAAAGAAGACACCTTTTGTTCGTTTAAATAGACAACGACACGTTCGGGTACACAGTTTTTAAATTCTTCTAGAAGAATAAGTTCCCGTAATGACTTAAAATCTGTAGCCTTACTCGATGCGCACCATTTGTCAAATAGAACACCTTTCTCTCGGGCAAATTCAACAAATGTTTGACTAGATGTTTTTTTGTGATTCCGAAACCGCTGCCTATAGGCTTCTGGTACCAACTCGTAAGCACGCAGGATTGCAACTTTTACCATATCATAATTTAAACTATCCTCTAAGGATAGAGTTGCGCACACCTCCTGGGCTTTACCAGTTAATTTACACTGCAAGAGCAAAGGCCACACTTCCTTAGACCAATTTAGTGCCGACGCAATACGCTCAAACGCACTAAAATATGAGTCAACTTCGGTTTCACGAAATTGCGGAACAAGAGAGATATGTTTACTTACATCAAAGGTGGTCACCGGCAATCCAGACCCCAACGGAGCACCAGCGATCTGCAACGGTGGAACAAGTGAGGCAGGTACATTCTTAGCTGCATTCAACTCAAGTTCACGCAGTCTAACCTGCTTATCCGCCTCAATCTCCAACCTACGAACTTCAAGTCGTAACGTCATCTCAGCCTGACGTTCTTCTGCCTTTTCATGCGCTTCCATTTGGACACGCGCCAAACGGATTTTAAGCCGTGCATCACCTCCAGACCCCATAGAGGTCGGAGAAAAAGGTTCAAAGGGCGGCAGGGAAGCCTTGGCTTCAGAACCCTCTACCACAGCATCCCCACTCTGCTCCTCCTCACCTACCAACGGCACTTGAACGTCGGCTCTTAGAGCCTCTTCCTCGACTCTTACAGGCAACACCAGAACCTTTATTTCCACCAACTTTTGTATGACAGCACTCTTTATCTCTCTTTTCAGCTGCTGCGTCGTAACCGAAATTTGATAATGAGCCGCAATGGTTATCAAATCGTTTTTTCGACATTTTTCAAGCTTCTCAATAGACGGCGCATTAACAAAAGTCTCCAGATCAAAATCAGCCATAATTATGCCGAAACGCACGCCAACCACTCAGTCAAACAGTCACGCCTCAAGAAATATGCTCCAACAAATTACTAAAGCCGCGGTCATTCTACTCTCTACCCCAGCAATATTCAATATCATGAGAAGTGTTTAATTAGATCATTATTGTATCCCGGACGAGCCCCCATTAAATGTTACGATCTTTAAAGGTCTAGAGGTTGGAACGCAACATTTAGTATTCAATATTGCAGTGAGGGTAGAGACTGTAGAAAGAACCAGGCACAAAGAGTTTCGAATTCAATTGAATGTTTTAATTTCGTAAAGCCAAAGCCACTGAACAATGTGTGAGCTATGTACAATGCATAATTTAGAAGGCAAAAATAATAAGAAAACATTAAACTAAGAAGAACTGAGGAACGAAGGTGACGCCAAATCAACAAAAGAATAAAACATAAATTGTCTTAATTAAGTTCCCAGAACCCTCTAACCTACCTAGCGAAAGAAAAATGTCAAAAGAAAACTCGAGATCTTCAGCGTATGCGACGCCACAACTAAGCTACACTAACTACAAACAAAAATACAGAAAAGGCGCTCACCTCTTACCTAGTGTGTCTAACACTTGTTAGCTACGGGCAGAATGTATTCTAGGGTGCGCAATACGCTAACCTGTTCCTCATTTTCTCCAATCAAAGCAAGAACAGTTAACACTTATCAACACTCCACTCAGAATCTCAATAGTACAGCAACAAGCATTAAGCTCACACAACCATAACACAAAAGACTACGAACTCTAACACAAGCTTCAACTCAAAACACCTGAACACACACACACACTGAGCTTCTCCAGTGTGACATGCTGGGGACCTTTAAAACAGCAGGATGACACCGGATTGGCTGCAGAGACGACGCCCCTAATGATGATTGACAACGGTCTCCTCCATCCAGCAGAGACCTAAGAGCAATGACGACAGACTAGAGAACTGATTGGTAGAAATGGGAGAGAGAGGGTAAAAAAAAAACACACGCAGCACGTAACAGATCTGTTCCTTGCTGAACTCAAAGAAATATGAGGTATTCATTTACATTTAAAACTACAACAACAACAACCCAGTGCATGTCATCCTGGTTTCCTTGACAAAAAAAGAAAGAAAGAGAAAAAAAGAATAGGATTTTCCATTGGCTTTTGGATAATTGCATTAATGATTGGTCATGGTCACATGACTTTAACTATAACTACAATAATTAGCAAGAGTGTGGATATAAATACAATAAGGGTGTGAAAGTGACTATTGAGTAGATGGGTTTATCTGTTCAGTGTGATGATGTTTAATGTCACAATATTAACATTCTAGTAACTATTGACTAACTAACAAAGAAAAACAAAAAAAACATCAACCTCTGATTAATGAATTAGTAAGTAATAACACAGTAATAGCAGGTAGTTCAGAGTTATCAGTAACTACTATTTTTTCGTACCTCTCAGAGAATTATTATATACACACACTATATACACCATCTACAACTACTATAAACAGGTTTATAATTAATGTGAATGATATAGTGTTCTAAATATTCTAAAGTGAAGATCATGGCAATTCACTAGTAAAGAACAGTATGATACATTTTGGATAGTAATTCTTTCTGATGTATTTAGTAAAAGCTGACTCGTTACCAGTGGGTTACCATGATTCTGCATTGTTGGGTCTAGCATGCATATTACTAGTATGTTGGCTGTTTATTAACACTAATAAAGTGACTAGTGAGTAGATGAGTTTATCTGTTCAGTTTGATGATATTTAATGTCCCCGATAACCTGCAGTAGTCCCATTTAGACACTTTTTTGAAACAAGTAAAAGCTTAAAAAATAAGAAGGGGTTTTTACTGATTTATTTATTTATTTTTGCTGTAGAGAAAAATTAGAAAATATCTTGAGCTCGTGTTAACTGCATTTAACCAAAAACCCACTGAGTTAAGGACAATGGGACCAGAAGTACTAAAATACTGGCCAGCTTGTAGCTAAATGTGAATACATTCCATCAACACAACATTCTACCGCGTTATACTAAAAAACACTCTTTGAATTGCTCTGACCTAAAAGTTATCTAAGGAAATGGCAATTCAATTTTTTAATAGGAAAATACAAACATCTAATATATAAGCCTAAACCTATTCAACACTGATTCTTGAGAAGTGGGACAAAACAGGGTGCGATATTGAAAAAATAAAACCTTGTACACAAATGAAACTACATTTCTGTCTCTTACATATGTACTAAGCTACTGACCTATGCTTTGATTCAACCCAACTCCCAACTTTTCTCTTTTTTTTATCAAAATGTGTTTTTTACCTTGCCATCCCTTATTTTGCAATCAAGCAATCAAGATGTTTTTAACATTTCAAAACATATCATCATGTTAGCAGACAGATTACATTTTCACATGTGACCAACAATTCCACAACAAATATAAAATATCATAATTAAATATTATCAAAATATTCATCTGACGGTGGTGAAGAAAACCTGAATTTGAATCAGATTCATTGAATCAATCAATTACTGTATTAAAACAAACACAATAAAGAGTGAGTATGTTCTGCACAAAACAAATGCAGTTCATGTAGTAGCCATTTAGTTTTTTCTGTTGATGCTAGAGCTTCAGGAGAATAAAATTATCTAAATATTTCAAATAATTTCCTCAGAAATTGGAAGATGGTGTTGACATATCATGGTTGTGACACATGAAATATTAACATTAGGATTTAAAATATTTTCTGAAACTATAAAACTTACCAGAGCCTGTCTGATACCGATGTACTCTGCAGAGGTGAATGTGGCGAGGGGTCCGTTAGAGCGACAGCTGTCCCTGATATTCCCTGATTTTATTACATTTTCATGAATGTTTGACGGTATTGACAAAAAGTGGGGACACAACTTTGAAACCTTATGAAACATGCATGTGTCACTGAAAAACAACCTAGCTTTGATATGAGATATTATTAAGTGTTGCTTTTGATAAAACAAGCCCCTTTTCATCATTAAACAACCTTTTTTATTAATTTTATAGCATGATTGAACCCTTCTCTGTGGACACACTGTTTTAGATGTAGTGAGAAGATAATAAGTGTCATAGATTTGATATAATTATGATAAAATTAAACTGAAGGGGATAATTTTGTTAAATACATTCTATTATTAATCCCTCATAACATTTACAACTGAAAATATTTAAATTTTTAAACCTAACAGCAATTACAATTGCTGGACATGTTTTGTCCCATGCATGTTCAGGTGGTATACATGCATGGTTTAGTTTGGATGTGTGTGTGTGTGTGTGCGCGTGTGTGTGTGTGTGTGTGCGCGTGCGCGTGTGTGTGTGTGCGTGCGTGCGTGCGTGCGTGTGTGTGTGTGTGTGTGTGTGAGTATGCACAGGTGTATCTATTAAACCTCACGACAGATGTGGACACACTCTTTGATGGTATTGGTTGTGTCACCTATGGAGAGAGAGGCTAATTGGCCATTGCTGTGGACAGCAGGGGGGATTTGATGGGCTATTTGACTGTGTGATGTTGAATGTTATAAGGGCTTTAACTAGTGTAAAATGAGCACCATTCAAATGAAACGGGTTTAAAAGAGTGTGCACTACAAGATAACCTTTCATTTATACAAAGCAACCAAGATTGACATGTGGCAATAACTACAGTATATTCCCAAAATTGTGTTATTTGAATTTTGTACAAAACACACTTGCAACTTTGATGGAAACATCTAAGGATGGAAGCTTATGACGACCATCACTGATGGCAATAACACATGCAAGCAAACCTTGTAGAAAGTTTACTTGTACTTTGTTTAGGTCTTTGCTCTTGCACTGATGAATGATGAGGGTGGCAAAAACTTGTGTTTACTAAAAGTTTGCAATCATGTTTAATCGTGATCAAAGTCATAATTTTGATACGTTTGGGGTTTTGTTGTGGTTGTGGTAATGGTGAGCTTTCTGATAGCTGCAGGCATGGATCATACTCATTTTATACTCATTTATTCTCTAACCACAGAAATGAAACATGGTACTTTATGCAGTGAGGAAAGAGAAAAACCAGGCACCTAAAATTTACAAGCTTTAACAAAATAGTGGCACCCTATTTATGTCAGCGGGTAACTGGAAGCAGTGCCAGAAGAAGGTAAAGTGACCAATGTGTGTTCATTTGGACTTTATATGTGTAAATAAGTCTGGAGCCTGAACCAGTGGTCAGAAAGCATGCTGTTTTACTATTGTGCAGAGAATAATAGCGCAGTGCCTTTGATTTAGTTTGAGACTTGTGATTAACTTTGACAGCTACTTTATTTTAAAATATGTGAGTCTGCAATTAGTGACTGTATTTCAGTGGCTGCCCAGTTTTATATATTTAAATAAAAAAGAAAAACTTTTACAGGGAAAATGGTGTGGAAAATAACAGCCAGTGCCCAGTTTGGCTGGCTATATATATACCTCCGGTCGCTGTAGGTTGAAAACCTACACACTTCACACTGAGGACAACTGAGGGACTCATATGCAACTATTACAGAAGGTTCAAACGCTCACTGATGCTCCAGACTGAAGATGTGTACATTTTCCTTATTTTGCCTAATTATCATATTTTTCATTTATTACTGCACTTCAGAAGCTACAGAATATAGATACATGTTTCTCAGAAGACAAAATAAGTTAAATTTACCCTGAACTTCAAATTCAAAAGGTTTTCACCCCCAGCTCTTAATGCATGGTTTTTCCTTCTGGAGCATCAGTGAGCATTTGAACCTTCTGTAATAGTTGCATATGAGTCCCTCAGTTGTCCTCAGTGTGCAAAGATGGATCTCAAAATCATACAGTCATTGTTGGAAAGGGTTCAAATACAAAAAATGCTGCAAAACCAAATCATTTTTGGGACCTGACGGATTCTTCTGAAGAACAGCAGGCAGTTTAACTGTTCAGAACAAACAAGGGACTCATGAACAACCATCACTAAACAAAAAAACAAAAAACAAACAAAAAAAACCCACAGCTGTGGATCATTCAGGTAACAACACAGTATTAAGAATCAAGTGTATGCAAACTTTTTGAACGGGGTCATTTTTATGAATTCAACTATTATTTTCTCTTGTGGACTATATGTAAACATCTTTTATGTGAAATATCTTATTCAGGTCAGTACTAAATAAACAATAACATGCATTTTGTATGAACCCTCTTATTTTGGTAAAATAATTAACATTTTGCAGATCATATATACAAAGTTCTGGCATGAAACTCTAGATCAGTGGTTTTCAAACTTTTTTACAAGCGACCCTATTTTTTCTTTTTAAATTGACGCGACCCATATACAGTATATATATATACAGGTGCATCTCAATAAATTAGAATGTCGTGGAAAAGTTAATTTATTTCAGTAATTCAACTCAAATTGTGAAACTCGTGTATTAAATAAATTCAATGCATAGATTCTCTATGGGGTTCAGGTCAGGAGAGTTTGCTGGCCAATCAAGCACAGTAACACCATGGTCATTGAACCAGCTTTTGGTACCTTTGGCAGTGTGGGCAGGTGCCAAGTCCTGCTGGAAAATGAAATCATCATCTCCATAAAGCTTGTCAGCAGAAGGAAGCATGAAGTGCTCTAAAATTTCCTGGTAGATGGCTGTGTTGACTGTGGACTTCAGAAAACACAGTGGACCAACACCAGCAGATGACATGGCAGCCCAAATCATCACTGACTGTGGAAACTTCACACTGGACTTCAAGCAACATGGATTCTGTGCCTCTCCACTCTTCCTCCAGACTCTGGGACCTTGTTTCCAAATGAAATGCAAAAATGTATTTCATCTGAAAAGAGGACTTTGGACCACTGAGTTCTTTTTCTCCACAGCCCAGGTAAGATGCTTCTGACATTGTCTCTGGTTCAGAAGTGGCTTGGTAGCCCTTTTCCTGAAGACGTCTGAGCGTGGTGACTCTTGATGCACCGACTCCAGCTTCAGTCCACTCCTTGTGAAGCTCTCCCAAGTGTTTGAATCAGCTATGCTTGACTGTATTCTAAAGCTTGCAGTCATCCCTGTTGCTTGTGCACCTTTTCCTACCCAAATTCTTCCTTCCAGTCAACTTTGCATTTAATATGCTTTGATAAAGCACTCTGTAAACAGCCACACCTTTCAGTAATGACCTTCTGTGACTTACGCTCTTTGTGGAGGGTGTCAATGTTCGTCTTCTGGACCATTGCCAATTCAGCAGTTTTCCCCATTATTGTGGTTTCAAAGAACAAGATATACCCAGAATTTATACTGTAGGGATGGTCATTTATTGAAACTCAAATGTAAATGTTCTAATATTTTGAGATACTGATTTTTGACTTTCATGAGCTGTAAGCTCTAATCATCAAAATTAAAACAAAAAAAAAACCTTTTGAAATGTTTTACTTTACATGTAATGAATCTAAAATATATGAAAGTTTTACTTTTTGAAATAAGTTACAAGAAAAATTTTACTTTTTCACAACATTCTAATTTATTGAGATACACCTGCAAATATTATATGTACACCTTACATATAAGGAATGACAACTGAGCTACAGATCTTGAGTCCCACCGGAAGGATGCCCTGTTCCAAATTCAAATCACTGTCGGTGCTTCTGAAATTAGTGAGGGTGCTTTGCCTACATGCACATCTATTCTGACATATCATATTTTGTCTAGTTACGATTATCACAATGTCATTGCGATTTCGAGAGAATATGAGGATGTCACCTCCGAAATTTTGTTGCAAGTACACCACATTGGTCCTCTTAGCAGCATGAAAAACAAAATTTTTATTCAAAATTTGAATGGAGATTATACAGCAAAGAAAGCGCGCAAAGTGCGCTTCCTTAAAAAGCTGTCACTCATTTCAGTTTATCGCAATCTCTAATTCCGCTATAATCAATGAATCTGTCAACACGGCACAATTAATCTCTTATTTACATCACCCCTACACTTTGTTCATTATAATAAGAGGATTCGCGTCGCGAGCTTCCATAACTCTGGACTGAACAAAAGCACTCGCGTTCTGAACGGTGAGTGGATTCTGACTCCTAAAACTCCTCTGATTGGCCATTGCGTTATAGAAATCAACAGATATGTCTTTGATTTGCTACAATGTACAATGCTGCAAAAACAGAGCGCAAACACAAATGCACATTTGATTCTGACCTGAGGCAGTTGCCGGTTACTTTCATTTTGTTGTTTATCTTTATTTAGTTGCTTCTTTCCAGAGTCTTGAACTTGGTTACATACATACGTTTTCCTTAAATCATCCTGGCGACCCATTTTTTCAGTCTCGCGACCCAGGGTTTGAAAACCACTGCTCTAGATGGTGCAGTCCGATAGATCTAACTCGTTAGCTGTGTCCCAATTCAAAGACTGCATCCTTCGTAGGACGGATCCTCCGAAGGATGCGGCCGACGCGGCCTTCCAAGGCCACTCCGAGTCTAGCCTTGCAGGATTTCCTGATTGCACCAGCAGGTGTTCCCGATCACCGATCCTGTCGCGCAGCAACGGTGGGAGAACAGAGCTGCTTCTTCTTCTTCTATCTTTCCGCTACTGGCCGTATTACTGCCCTCCACAGGTCAAAGTTTGAACTAAATTCTTATATACAGCCCTGAATCTGCAAGAACTGAAGAACTGCCTCAGAGATCAGCTTGTCACTGTCCAAACAAAGAAGTAACAGAAAACACTTCAACTCCAAGTTCTGCCAATTTCTCAAAAAGTTTTTCTTCGAGAACAGAGTTGCCATAGATGTTATTTTTTTATGAAAAAGAAAATAATGAGCCTGAATTGTATAGTTTTTTACTTTTAATTTCCGAATTACACTTTAAACGTTAATATTGGGTTTCGAGTTACTTGAATATAGTAATGATATGAAAAAATACAAAATATAAAGCGGTTAAATGTTGACTTATATTTAACCAAAATGTGATTTTATGCATTCTATTATTGATTATATACATAAATGGACCATGGTGAACATATTTAAACAGGTTTTCAACCCTATTTAGTTTTGTGCAGCGGAATATAACAAGTCCACTTACAAACGTTACTGCCGCTCATCAACGGCAGCTGTCACAGTTGCTAGGCAACAAGAACAGTCCTCCATAGGCTAGACGGTCCGAGTCCTTTGGAAGCAGCCTTCGATATGGGCCGCAGTTGTAATTAGCAATTGTAATTTGTAAGTTGTAATTTGTTAATATTGTAGCAATAAACTTTGTTCCTTTCATTTGCAAAATAACAAAGTGGTGGAGTGTAACGAAATACATTCCTTGTATTCACATACAAATGAGAAGTACTGAGTTGTTTTTCCTCACAGGACAGCAACACTACAAAAACATGTTTTTTTACAATATGATGCACTGTTGTACATTAAACTGCCCAACAGTAGCCTATATAAAGTATTTTAAATGTATCAACCTTGAACATATTCAGAATTAAAATGCAACGTACAGTACAGTAGTGCAGCAGTAATATTAAAGCAAGACCATCATATATAAAGTTTTTTTCTGCAGAATACATATCTTTACTTTTACACTTTATACCTTAAATACATTACAGTATGAAATATAATACTTATAATTAAGGTTTTAGATGTATGCAGTTTTTCCTCAATGCACTATTAGTAGTTACTGAAAGTACTTTACTAAAGTAACTTAATATTAATAAGTAATTACTTTGTCATAGCTCTACACAATTAGTCCTTTCCTCCTTTCCTTAAATCAGACCAGACCCCTGTACTTCAGGATAACCCTGAACGTCCCTGTGCTGGACAGTGGAAATATGCACTCAAACACTCTGTGATGATGCACCCAAACCAGATGATGTTCCACTGATAGAGGCTGCACCAGGCTCTCTATGAGCAACCCATCCAGGTCCAGCAGCACCACCAGGGTCTCCCTGCTCAGCTGAATGAAAGTGTTCATAGGCCTACAATTTTTTTTTTCCAATATGTTTTATGTACTGTTAATTTATTTTTACGTTGTTTTTCTGATGTTGAATTGAAGTTTTGTAATTAGTTGTAAAAAAGTACTTTTAAGTACAGACCAATTTATTGCTTTTTGCTTTGCAAAAATAAACAATTTCCAGAACTACTACTTGTCTAATAAGTTTCAACTTATAATACAAAAATAAAACAATGCATAGAAATTACTTTGCTTCATTTACAAATAGGCTAACTTAAATTACAAAAGTAATGTACAGAACAGCTTCGTTCATTATATATTTTACGCTTCCAAGCAGCCCCATTTTCTCCAGAACTGTCCTAAAAGAAGAGAAAAAGGAAAGACTTATGAAAATTATTAAGACAGGGCTGCAATCTTAAGGTTACAAACTATGAAACAGACATGCATACAAAATAGCCTACTCCAGACATCATATTTCTGGATCATCAAGTTTGCCTAAAACATTTGTGGACATATCTAGCATGACAGCACTACTTACTTACTTAATAAATAAATAAACAACTGAAAGACATATCTAATTATTAAGTAGTCTTATCTACTTCTTGTCTTATTGTTGTGGACTGACAGAGTTTTTATCCCCAGTAATGGAATGATCATATTCATCCCTCAATTTAATAAATACAAGAACTTATTCCTCAGACCACCTAACAAAGGAATCTGTGCAGTGGTATTGTTAGTTTAAGTTCTCATTTTTTTTAATACCTGGCTTTTAACATTTGTTTTGCTAGTTATTTGAGTAAAATAAAATGCAATACTTACATTTATAAGTGCATTCGTCGGCCGCCACAGAACCATCATCCGCTATTTTGTTCGAATAAAAGTCCTGTCTTCACCGGCGCGCTGTGAATTCTGGGATAGGGTAGGCTGCGAAGTGTCCATCTGATGTATCCTTCATTTTCTCGCGAAACGGAGGGTGCATTTGATGTCGCCTTCAAATTGCGCTAGCGTTCGCCGCGCCGCCGTGACGCAATCGGCCTACAAATGAGGTCTTCGTAGGCCGCGGTCTTTGAATTGGGACAGCCTTCGCCGCTTCGCCATGATGCAATCGGCCTACAAATACGCACTTCGGAGGATGTAGCCTACGAATTGGGACACAGCAAATATGACATAATGACATCATTATCACATGTCACAGCTGATTGGTTCTCTCCTCTATCGGTAGCCAATGAGCTCTGTGCTCAACATTCAAATATATGACTAGTGCTTGTGGTAGCATTTACATTTACATTTATGCATTTAGCAGACGCTTTTATCCAAAGCGACTTACATTGCATTCAAGTTAAAATTTGTTACATTTGATCAGCTCTTGCTTTCCCTGGGAATCGAACCCATGATCTTGGCATTGCTAGCACCATGCTCTACCATTTGAGCTACAGGAAAGCTGAGCTACAGGAAAGCTACAGGGTAGAAGTTGCAGAAACATCTAAAATCAACATATAAGATTAGTGAATGCTCTTCTAATCTATCTGTCTGCCTAATTTAATTAAAAAATGAGCAACCACAAACAAGTTTAAAATAAGTGTCATATTAGCAGTTTGCATCGTATGCAGGAGAGAATATTAAGCATATTAGCAGCAGCATATCTGTTTTTATACAGCTGGAGCAAAACGCAGTTTAGTGTCGTTTACATGAAGCGGAAGTGCTTGTGCACACATTCTTGTTGAATAAAGGAGTATGTAATCACTCTGAGGATACGCTGATAGTAACGGACATGAAAACAGGTTAAATGAAATAAGCATTCTTGTGTATGCATTTCAACTGGGGTTTGTTATTGTCACGGTGCTGTGTAGGAGAAACGCATGAATACGAAGAAGATAACGGTAAACAGTCTTTAATAATCCACATAAGGGTAATCCACATCAGGTAGGCAGGATATACACACACACACAGGTAACGTTAAGACCTGACGACATGCACTGAACAGACTACAAGTTTAATGGTAGAGCAAATGAGGATAATTGACAAGAAACACCTGAACATAATGACACAATCAAGGGGAGACAGAAACTAGGTCATGGAACACGAGGGATGAAAATGAAAACAAACTCAACAACAGTCCATGAAGTGTGACAGTTCGCCCCCCTCCCAGAAGGCACAACCTCGCGCCACAGGAACAACAAAGGGAGGGACGAAGGGGGACTTAGGTGGAGGACAAAGGAGTGGATGTGGGATGGAAAAAGGTGATTGGAGGAGGTTCAGGAGGTGGCCGGATGACCGGGAGGAGGACGACCAACAGAGTCCAAGGTGGTGATGATGGAGGGAGGATCCAGGGAGAAGACAGAAGGAGCCAGGGTAGATCAGACAGAGGGAGGAGCCAGGGCGGAGACAAGAGGGACTTGGAGCAGGAGGATCCAGGCGGGACCCAGGCCACAGCCATGAAGGCGACCCACGGTGGAGCTGACGGAGGGAGGAAACATGGCAGGAACAAAGGAGATCTCTGAGGACCTCAGAAAAAGAGTTGGAGCGTTTGGACACCACAAATCCGAGGTCATGCAGATTGTGTACAAATGGAGGAAATTCAAGACCACTGTTATCCACCAACAAAGACCACTCCAAAAGCAAGACGTGTAATAGTCCACAAGGTTGCAAAGGACCCCATAACTAGCATAGCAGTACTAAAGTTGAGGTTTTTCATCTAATATTTATATTTTATTTTATGTCAGATTTATTTCAATTACTGAAAACAATTTTTGGTAACTTAAAATAACCAATGTTAGTTAATGCTAGTCAACTAACAATGAGCAATACATGTATTACATTATTCATTAATCTTTGTAAATGTTAGTTAATAAAAAAAAATACCACTGTTCATTGTTCATTCATCTGCTTCTTATCATCTGATCGTGGTTGTATCTCTCTATTAGTTCTACTGGATCTTAGCGCTGCGTTCGACACTATCGATCACAACATTCTTTTGAATAGACTAGAAAACTTTGTTGGCATTAGTGGAAGTGCCTTAGCATGGTTCAAATCATACTTATCTGACCGCCCTCAGTTCGTAGCAGTGAATGAAGAGGTATCATATCGATCACAAGTGTAGTATGGAGTACCTCAAGGCTCAGTACTAGGGCCGGTACTTTTCACGCTTTACATGTTACCCTTAGGAGATATTATCAGGAAACACGGTGTTAGCTTTCACTGTTATGCTGATGATACTCAGCACTATATTTCTTCACGGCCCGATGAAACACACCAAATTGAGAAACTAACGGAATGCATAGTCGATATAAAAAACTGGATGACGAGTAATTTCTTACTGCTAAATTCTGAAAAAAAAACAGAGGTGTTAATTATCGGACCTAAAAACCCCACATGTAATAACTTAGAACACTACCTAACACTTGACGGCTGCTCTGTAAATTCTTCTTCTTCATCAGTCAGGAACCTAGGTGTGCTGTTTGATAGCAATCTTTCTTTTGAAAGCCATGTTTCTAGCATCTGTAAAACTGTGTTCTTCCATCTCAAAAACATATCTAAATTGCGACCTATGCTCTCAACGTCAAATGCAGAAATGCTAATTCATGCGTTTATGACCTCAAGGTTAGATTATTGCAATGCTTTACTGGGTGGTTGTTCTGCACGCTTGATCAACAAACTACAGTTGGTCCAAAATGCAGCAGCTAGAGTTCTTACTAGAACAAGAAAGTATGACCATATTAGCCCGGTTCTGTCAACACTGCACTGGCTCAAACATCATAGATTTTAAAATCTTGTTAATGACTTATAAAGCCCTGAATGGTTTAGCTCCTCAGTACTTGAGCGAGCTCCTATCACACTATATTCCTCCACGTCCGCTGCGTTCTCAAAACTCTGGCCGTTTGATAATACCTAGAATATCAAAATCGACTGCGGGCGGCAGATCCTTTTCCTATTTAGCGCCCAAAATCTGGAACAATCTACCTAACACTGTTCGGGAGGCAGGCACACACTGTCAGTTTAAATCTAGATTAAAGACCCATCTCTTTAACCTGGCGTACACATAACACACTACTACACTTCTATTATTCAAATCCGTTAAAGGATTGTTAGGCTGCATTAATTAGATCAACCGGAACCGGGAACACTCCCCATAACACACGATGTACTCGTTACATCGTAAGAAGATTGGCATCTACGCTAATATTTGTTTCTTTCTTATTCTGTTTCTTAGTCCGTGTCCGGATCAGATGGTGGATCGGCGCCGGGAGATGATGCCCTGATCGTCAGCGATGAGCCCCAGAGACATATCCCCAGTGAAGACCTCGATTAAAATACATAACTACATAATACTATTATTGTTGGAAATTGCAACAATATAAAAATAGAAATAGAATACATTTATACATTTAAAATTTTAATTAAAACAATAAGTAAACAATAAATAAACAATAATATCCTGGCCAGAGGAGAACTGGCCCCCCGACTGAGCCTGGTTTCTCCCAAGGTTTTTTTTCTCCATTCTGTCTCAGAGGGAGTTTTGGTTCCTTGCCGCTGTCGCCTCTGGCTTGCTCAGTTGGGGACACTTAATTTCTAGCGATTATCGTCAATTTGATATCACAGATACTATTTAAACTATACTGAGCTAGACAATGACATCTCCGAATTCAATAATGAAATGCCCTTAACTGAAAATTGAGTGTTTAATCTTATTATTATACATTACTGACACTCTATCCTCCAACTTGATACTGTTAAGTGCTTTGACACAATCTGTATTGTTAAAAGCGCTATATAAATAAAGGTGACTTGACTTAGTTCATGTTGGCTCAGGGCTGAATAAATAATATTAACAGAAACAAGTTTAGATTTTAATAATGCAGTAGTACATGCTAAAATTAATTTTAACTAAGACTTATAAATGCTTTAGAAGTATTTTTCATTTTAGTTCATATTAACAAATGCAGATAAACTAATGTTACTAAATTGAGCCTTATTGTAAAGTGTTACCCAATAAAAAAAAAATTAAAAAAGAATTTTACTTTTAAATAATATCTGTCAGGTGCGGGTGAAGTGAGGAGAGCGAGGACTCAATTGCAGGAGGAAAAAGAGCTTTATTAACACAAAAATAAAATAAACAAAAACTACCTCGCTGGGGAAAACAGACTGGCTCTTGACTGGCAATGCTGGACACGAGGATCACCGACCACATTCGACAACTAACTCACCCAGGACTGCAAACACAAGGAGAATAAATAGGGAGCAAATGAGGAGGGTAACGAGGGAACACAGGTGGGGCAAATTAACCAATAATCAGGTAGCAAGATGGGTGGGGTCAAGACAATTGACATACGAGCACATGGCACATAGAACAAAACAAGACAAGGCATGTGCTCACACAAAACAAAAATACAAGCACATGGCCAGCAAAACAAATCACTAGCCACGTGCAAAACAGGACACGAACACGCAGCTAATGGGGAGGCTCATAAGCCTCCTCACACAATACATGACAAACATGAAAGCACGCAGCCAGTGAAAAAAATGCAAACTGCGTGCAACACAGAACAAGACAAAACAAGAGAAAGCACGCAGCCGAAAAACGAGCACACTCGAAGCCGCACGCTCACAAGAAAACAAGACAAGAGGGGAGCATCAGGGCTCTGTCACAAAACCACGAATAAACTAGACCGAAGTAACAGAACCCTGACAATATCAGCTCTAGTTCATGTTAAGTAATAAAAATGCATTGTTAAGAGCTACCAATGTTCTTTTCCTTTAAGGACACGCACTAGAAACCAGAGGAGTGCACTCTTGGAGCTGTGGCGCAGCAGTAGTCCTGTAGAAACTCGAGCACAGCAGCACCCCACACTGGGGACCAGCATCCAAAACACAACACATGGCTCAACAAAACACATGCTCTTTACACAGGGAGCACATAAACAACATTATATGAAATCTAAAGGTGAGAGATTATATATACATTTAACTTTACTCCAAAAACAGTCCCACCTCATTCCCACTCAAAACCATTCCCTCTCTCTATCTGTGCTGCTGTTTCTTTAAGACCCTCCTTGCATGAAATGAGCAGCAGTACTTAGTCATGGACTCAGGAGCCAAGCTGCTGAACACTGAATAGGTGCTGTTGGTTTGCAAATCCTAGGATTTCAGTGGAGTGCATTTTGCAGCTTAGCTTCACAAATGCTGTTTTTGGACTGGGGAGGAAGTTTTGAGATCATGCACTTACAGTATAGTTTTGTATAACATATACACTAAACCCTTTATGTCAGAATATCAAATAAGATTCTGATTTATCTTGACATGACCACTTTAATAACACACGGGTTTTTTAGCAGGTTCTTGAATCATGTTTTATCACTTTCTCTTGCAATGGAAAAGAGCAGCGTGAACATTCTGCTAAACATCTTCCTGCAGTTTGTGTTCCACTGAAAAAAGGAAAACCATTCAGGTTTGGCACAACACCAGGATGAGTAAATGATGACAGGATTTTGGGGTGAACCATTTTCCTGTGGCGGTTTTAGTGGATTTGATTGCCAGCCTATAAAAGTGGAGCTCAGGCTTACAGTATTTCTGCCAACCACAGCTGCTGCTTTATGCATTCACCATTTTATGCATTCACAATCTTTACTCTGACTTCCTGTCTGTGCTGCCTGGCATTCCAGGAAGAGCTCATGCCTGTATGCGAGCCATATGAGCTCCCTCTGAAACCTTCCACGGAGAGGAAATTAAGGCAAACCCAGCTCTGACCCGACTGTTTTTATAAATTTCACGAGGCTCTTCATTCCTCTGCATGAAATTCTCATCCAATCTTCTCTCTTCTTTTTCACACCAATGCAGACATAACGGCCTGCCTGCTAAACTCCACCATCAACACTGTCCTGAACCCTCAAAGCTGTGCTCCAACAGTGTTGGGGAAAGTTACTTTTAAAAGTAATGCATTACAATATTGTGTTACTCCCTAAAAAAGTAACTAATTGCGTTACTTTTTAAATCTGAGCAGGGCTTGATTGTTTGTTTTTAATATAAGAAGTTCTATTTATAGCAAATATAAAAGCCCTTTCACACCAAAAAGTGTAATGAATAAACCTCAGGCTGAAGGAAGAGTAAATTCACATCTGTACAGGAGAAGAAGGTTCAACACTCTTCAGCAATAAAAAAACAATGAAGCACAATTGTTAGTTTATCTAAAGTCATTTTTGCTTATTAGTATGGTTGAACTGGATCATAAAAGGTCAGCATCAAAGACATTGGTTAATAAAATGGGATTAGATACATTTGTGCTTTTTAACATATTTAATTATTGCAGGTTTGTGTCATATTCTGAGTTTGCATTTCACTGTTTTAATTCATTCTGATGAATACTAAGTTTTTTTGCGAGTGGGATGAATTAATGCATGTTCACATTTAGTCTAGAACAACAGTAACATCATGTTCACACAGCGCACACAATGCCTCTGTACTTCCAATTTCTCTCAACATGGGGACAGGAGAACTGTCAGTCAATAAATGGGAAAAAAGTAACTGGCGTTACTTTTTTGAAAAAGTCATTTTCAATTTGTAAATTAAAAAGTAATGCGTTATTTTACTAGTTACTTGAAAAAAGTAATCTGATTACGTAACTCGCGTTACTTGTAATGCATTACCCACAACACTGTGCTCCAACCCTCTCTGAGACCCTTTGCATTAGCAGAACAAAATAAGCAAGCATTTATATCAACCAGAGCATCTATAAAAAGGTAGTTCAGTCAAATGTCTGTCATTATTTACTCACACTAATATCCTTGCAAACACATATGAATGATCGGTCACTCTTTATTTTAAAGTCTAATTCTCGCTGTTAACAAACCATTAACTACAACTTTTGCCTCAAACTCCTAATTTGCTGCTTATTAATAGTAAGGTAGTTGTTAAATTTAGGTATTGTGCAGGATTAGGGATGTAGAATAACAAAATATGTGCTTTATAAGCACTAATAAACAGCCAATATGTTAATAACAGGCATGCTAATAAGCAATGTTAATAGTGAGAATTGGTCTCTATACTAAAGTGTTACCGACTGATCTTCTGTGGTCCTTCAGCTTCATAAAGAAGCATAAGCACCAAAAGCACGTGACTCATGCACTGTACTCTTCTGTCTTCTGAAGCCATACATATTAAGATCTCTTTGTGCACTTCTTGTAGAGTCCAATCGATGAACAAACATAATAATATATAGTCTGATGTTTTCAACTGTTTGAGGTCAACAAAAGGTCAACTCACTGACTCATTGATCCAGCTGCAGCTCACTGAGAGGAAATATTTTCAGTCAATAACTTGCATATGAGTCATATGACTTCAGAAGACTTGGAATATAATACAAAATTCATATTAACTACTTTTATCATACATTTAGGTTACACTTTATTTTAAGGTTTCCTTGTTACAGTGTAGTTATACATTTAAGTACTGAGTAATATTAATTAACTACATGTACTTGCTATATGATTAGGGTTTGGCTTAGGGTTACTTGCATATAATTATGCATAATTTATTGCTATTATAATGGTAAGTACATAAAACGTGTAACAATGACACCTTAAAATAAAGGGTCCCACTTTATATTAGGTGACCTTAACTATATATGTATTTACACCAAAAAATAAGTACAATGTACTTATGTTACTGTGTTCATACTGTATTGCAAAACACTTCTGCTGTTATTGAGGTGGATACGGGTGAGGTTAGGGACAGGTTTGGTGGTATGGGTAGGTTTAAGGGTGGGTTAAGGTGTAGGAATGGGTCAAAAGTGTAATTACAGAAATTAATTACAGATGTAATTACATGCAGGTATTTTTAAAAATATAAGTACAATGTAAAAACATGTATGTACGCACTAAGTGCATTGTATTAAATGATTAATTTAAATGTAAGTACATAGTAGTTAAGGCCACCTAATATAAAGTGGGACCAAATAAAGTGTTACCTACATTTATAATGATTTTACATTCTGTTTGTTGAAAGCCTCAGTTTCCCGTTCATTGTAACCAGTACAGAATGACCAGCACAATTCCTCAAATATTCATGGGTTTGGAACAAGATGAGGACGAGTAAATGATGACAGAGTTTTTGGGTGGAATCTTTTCTTAAATTCACATTAATTTTTCTGGAACAGTTTACAATATTCCACACTGCCAAACCAACTCTTCTCTAACCACTGATATACAGATGATATTTAACTGTATAACAGGCTTTTTGTAAGGATCTTTTCAAGCCTCTCAACAGTCTAAACCTGATATCTACCTTTCATATCATTGGCAAGCTCCAGCATATTGTTTTGGTGTTGGTTATACAGTAGCTGAAACACTATTGTAAGCTTAATGTAAGTACAATTGCCTAGCTAAGTAAGCTCTGTTTTCTCAGTAATAATGAATGAGATTTAACAAAGCTAAAGCTCAGGACTTGTAACCGGATGGTTGCTGGACACTTAACTCCCAGGTTGCTTCACGTGGTTTTCCCTGCATTAGGGAATTTTTTTGTCTGATTTTCAAATACTTTTTTGCTTCAAATCAAAGTTTGTAATGTTGTGATTCACCTTTTAATTGGTTGGGTTGGTTCATGACTTATAACGCTTTTAAATACTTTTTTAAAAAATCCCTGAAAAAGTAGGCAGCACTACTGCTCTCTATAAGTTTATGGCACCATTCTGTAGTAACATTTTATGAAAACTTTGGCAATGGATCCATTAAAATCTCCTGCTTTAGTATGGAAGCGTACATGTAAATGCAGTTGTAATCTAATGTGAATACTGCGTACATTATCCTCTCCTAGTTTGATGTCTGATCCTGCTTGAACCAACACATCCCATAATATTAAAATACAGAACCAACTGTCTGAGGATTTGATCTGCTTCCCTGACACCTCCATACTGATGCATCATGGGAGTTGCAGTCTACGAGTCTTTGGGGAAATGTTGAAAGCCCAGTGCTCTTTTCTCGACGGCTCTGTTTTTCCAATCTGCCTTCATAAATTTCCCTGATGCTTATCTGAGCAGTTTATGGCTTTTCAAGTAGACAGAAAGAAGACAAACAAGATTTTTTTTAAAAGGTGACAAGGTGTTGACAGATGTATTTGTCATTGCCAGAACACTGAGACAATGTGCTATTCATAAAGACCAGAAAAGAAGAGAAATCGAAGGAAGACCTTAATCTGGAAGAATATCAGAGTCCACTCTCAATATTAATGTGATTTATTAAAGAATGCCTTACAGTGGAATGCACATTTTTCTGGAATGGATCTACTGTATATGCATGTGTGCTTTTCTGGACAAGATAACATGAAAGGAGAATCCCAGTGCCATGATGCCTTTTACAAGAATTTGATTTCAGATACAAAATAAGTCTTGTTTTCTGTGGTACAGTAGATGGTTTTTGCTCTAAAAGTTACTTGCAGGACACTGATTAAAGGATAGTCATGTGACATACTGCAATTATGCAATAAATGAAAAATCATATTAGTCTCATGTGCGTCCCACATTATCTTATCTAATCTTATCTAAATCTAATCTTAAATGTTTATTGGTCATAATTCAGTTTTATCCTAACTCGCTGAACACACAGTAAGCATCTGCTTCATTTGTTACACTTTCAATGGGGAGTAAGATTACACGTTTTGCCCCTAAAGAAATCAATAGTACTTTTGTTTAAAATAAAAACTGAAATTTTAAAATCATGTAAATTCAGTAGTCAAGCGGCTGAGAAAAAATATAACACATTGCTTAATTTTGCATGTAGGAGGTTGCCTATATGGGGCTAACTCAGTAGCACTGTTGTCTCGCAGCAAGAAGGTCCCCAGTTCGAGTCCTGGCTGATCGCATGAGCTGAAATTTAGAGAATGACATGGATATTTACCTTCAATCACAGCTTTCCCTAAAATACATGGGGTCAAGACAAAATTTGGTAACACTTTAGAATAGGGAACACTTATTCACTATTAACTACGACTTTTCCCTCAGTAAATTCATAATTTGCTGCTTATTAATAGTTAGTGCAGTAGTTGTTAAGTTTAGGTATTGGGTAGGATTAGGGATGTAGAATAAGGTCATGTAGAATAAGGCATTAATATGTGCTTAATTACTAGTAATAAATGGCTAATATTCTAGTAATATGCATGCTAATAAGCAACTAGTTAAGAGACCCTAAAATAAAGTGTTAACCAAAATTTTTATGGGTAGGCCCTCTTTTCTAAATTCTCAGGGTCTCATGTACTCTAGTAGGGCTTCATTGATTGAACATTTAACACTATAGGAGAATCAAAGGGATTGACTGCATGTCATATAAAGTTATGTTATTTGTAATGGTTTTGAGGGCATCTTCATGGTCACTGAAGTCAAGTTGAGGGTCCTGAGGTTGTTTGATGTCATTATCATGGGGAAGAACAATGAATGAGCTTTTAAAGCACTCTAAATCAGCGCAGAGCTCCAGAGACCGGCTGAAGACGTCTGTGATCGCGGTGCTTGAGGGAGTATGGGATTTCACAGTCTGAGCCGGACGCTTTGCTGTTTCTCAGGCACCTGAATGTTGTGTTATAGGTCTGCTCTGGGTAGGCTTAAGGACTGTTATCCTGGAAAGGGGTGCACGTGGGCAAACGGGACTGGTTGATGGAGGTTGTATGGGGTTTGGGTGATGGATTACTCCACTAACTATAAAAATTATAACAGAGCTCTCATTTGAAATTGTTAGGGAGTTGGCCATCTATAGGGTTTTTGTTGTTGTTGTTTTTCTTTTGTAGTTATACAGTACTTTCCATACTAAGCATGCAGGCAGAAAACTGAGTCGTGCTTGGCAGCTTGGATACTCTCTCCAGTTTCAGACTTGGCTGGACTTGGTAGAGGGTTGTCCTCACTCCTTTAGGAGTCACCATTTAGGTTGCATTATAAAGTAAGACTGTCTCTTAGCAGTGGAGAGTTTTTGTCCCAGGCTCTTAGATTGTTAAAACAATTTAAATTAATGCTGGATTACTAAACCACAAAATAAATAAAACCTAAAGAACAACACAGCTTTTTGTATTAATGACACACTAAAGAGACTTCACTTGATTTGGCAGTGACCTCTCTGTGGACGGTGATTCATCAAAGCTACAGTAAACAAATGAGGCAGTATCTACTCAACCACTTCTTTGTAAGAGGAACACATTCAAGAATATAAAGTGCTGCATAAAAAAAATAAAAACTTTGGTCACTCTTTATTTTAAGGTCCAATTCTCGCTATTAACAAACCATTAACTACAACCTTTGCCTCAATAAACTGCTAATTTTCTGCTTATTAATAGTTAGTGCGGTAGTTGTTAAGTTTAGGTATTGGGTAGGATTATGGATGTAGAATATGGTCATGCACAATATGTGTCAGGGTTCTGTTGTGTGTGTCATGTGTTCCTACCTCTTGTGTCCATATTTGGTTTGTTTCCTGTCCTTATTTAGTGTGATCATTAGTTAATTCGTGTCCAGCTGTGTTTGTCTGGTTATCTATGATTTACCTGTGTATTTATAGTCCTGTCTGTTAAGTTTGATTTGGTCTGGTCTACTCGTTACTCCCGGTGTTTCCTGTCTGCCTTGTCTTGCCCTGTCTTGCCTTGTCTGCTTTAAAGACTATTATTTGAGTTTACGTCCTTGACTGCGTGTTCCTGTATCCTCCCTGCTGTGTGCACCGTGACACTATGTGCTTTATAAGAACTAATAAACAGCCAATATGATATTAATGGGCATGCTAGTTAATAGTGAGAATTGGTCACTATACTAAAGTGTTATCAAAGCTTTACATCTGCTCCTGTATTTTTCACCTGTGGAATTTGTTGTACAAAAATAAATGTGCTTTATTTTTTGCCTGTGCAAAAGTCATAGCTACTGACATTGCCATGATGTTCAAACTCTAATCAAGACACTGTTGCATCAATCTTTAACAATTATCTAAATCCACTTACATGCTCTTCTGTTTGAGCTATGGGATTTCGGTTGAATTGTTTTAGCAATTATGAGAAATTTTAAGACAGAAAAACTGTGGCCAAAAGCATAATTAAATGCCTTTTTTCTAGACAGCGGATGTAGCTTTTATCACACAACTCAGTCTTCCAGTGGCAGAGCTCGAGGCCTCAGCTGTGCATGGGGCTGCACAAACAATAGTGTTGACCAGCGCGTTTGTGTTGGTACACATGCTGATGGATAGATGGATGGATATACACACACAGCTGCTCTATGAACAGGAGACATAATCGCTGGATGGGTTCTGGAGTGAGTTTGAACAGTGAGAAAGGCTTGTGCGTTAAATAAAGAGCTACATTGTGTTGAGTTTGCATGCACATGAAGTTTCAGTAGCTGTAGAGATGTGTGTGTGTGTGTGTGTGTGTGTGGGTTAGGAAGGTAATCAAGTCCAGATGCTTAGTTTACACAGGGTACTATACCCATGAGGCTGTGTGAGTGTGTGAAACAGAGGAAAGACAACTGATGAACAATCTGATACAAGTTCATCCATCATAAACCATAGTGGCTTAACCGAGAAATTACACTGAAAGCATGATCTCAGCCTATGGATCTCAACGAATCGTTTCTGACAACAAGCTCTGATAATGAGACATCATACATACAAGCTGAACAGTCTGATTACAAGGAGGGTTTTCACATTTAATGCACTCTTCTGAGGTTTAGGCTCTGCATTACAGTCATATGAGATCTACTCAAATGCTAAATCCTTCCTGACTGTGAGATTTTGGCACACAGTCTCTTGTTGCCTGTCTTGTTTGGTTTGTCTGGCTGTTCTACAACATCCTCTACCCTATAAAGATACGCTATTCTAAAAGAACAGCGTAAAACACTAAATCCTTTTGTAACTTCTAGCTGATAAGAAAACAGCTCAGAGCAGTTGGAAGAATTTGAGATGAGTTCCTATTGAGATCGCTGACTTTTAGCTGCAGACTTGGCATTTTGGCAAATATGAGCACAGTTTGAGACATTCTGTGCTCTTAGGGTGACAACATGTCCTGGTTTACCCGGGAAAGTCCAGGTATCACAAAAACATGTTCTTATTAAATTGTAAATATTTCCAGAATTCAACTGTTAGTCTCACTGTTTTGAACTTAAATCAATTAACATCCTTTAATTAATGTTTTTGGGGTCAAATGTGTTTTTAAAACACTTTTTCAGTAACACTTTATTTTAGGGTATCTTAACTAGTTGCTTATTAGCGTGCATATTACTAGAATATTAGCCATTTATTAGTAGTAATTAATCACATATTAATGCCTTATTCTACATACCCAATACCTAAACTTAACAACTACCGCACTAACTATTAATAAGCAGCTAATTAGGAATTTATTGAGGGAAAAGTCGTAGTTAATAGTGAATAAGTGTTCCCTATTCTAAAGTGTTAACACTTTTTCTTAGTCATGGAAAGCTGATGTGCCAATCATTTCATCCTATAATGTTTACAGTCGGTTTGCAATGAACTGGCTTCCCATAACAGCCACTTAACCCACATGAAAGTCTCTCAATAACATACTGAAAGAATCCTATTCTTTCCTGCGTTCATCACCTGAAAAAGTCTACTAATAATCTAATGACTGATAGTAGAATGTCTAAAGTGGACTGTCAAAATAAAGTGTTATCTAAAACTATATTGCTCTAAATCCCTTGTGAAAAAGACTTTAGAGTGAACTAAATATAATGTTTTTAGACACGTAACTGAATATTCATTGCAATTAAAAGAAGATGTATTATAGTTGAAATGTATATGCTGTCGGCTGAACCAGTGCTTTTTTGACTCACTTAAGTATTAAAAAAAACATCTTTATATGTAATTTCATAATTGTCTTTGAAACATAGTTAGCGTAGATGTTGAATGAACTGACAAGCATTTATGGTAAATATACTTTAATGTATTTTCTATTGAAACTTGTATGCCATGTATTTAAATATATTTGTAATTACACACTTGTAAGGATCAAATACTTTAGATGTAAATATGCTTTTTTATGCGTCAATAAAATAAGTGTTCTTGTTTAAAGGAACAAAAGATTTATTTAAAATGTAATTTAAAGTGTGTTAACAGACATAGTCATGAAAATGTACTCTTCTTAAGTACACTTGTCTTTTTTAAATTAATTATTATCTTTAAGTAGTACTGTTTTTTTTCTTTTTTTTTTTTTTTTATCAGGTAGAAGAAATGCACACCAAATCTTTATTCATTGAATATTTGCAAGGTGAGGTTTAGGCCAGTGTCTGCTAAAGATCAAGGTGTCAAATTAACCAGATGTTCATCAGTGGAGAAATACAGTCATTGAGTCCAGGTGTGAGAAAAGCTATTCTCTCCCAGTCGTCTGGAGCTCTGGGGAATCTGTGTTCTTCCCAAACCTTCGAAACATTCCTGATCTGCGTGAGGAGGTCACAAACCACCTGTCCTTCGCTGTATTGTCTGTTTGTGCACACATACTGTAGACTCTGAGGAATTTATGGGTACAAACTGATAATCTCACTCACAGTCAGTGTCCTTCTTAGCACTCTCACCTTCAGATACAAGTCTGCAGGGGCCTCATTTATAAAATGTTGTGCAGAAACCATCCTAAATTTGATCTTACGATCATCTCTCAGATATGCGTATGTGCGATTCATAGAATGAACGTACGAACAGAAAACACATGTACGTGTCTCTTTCAGATGTGAAGTCTATGAATCGCAAATGATCTTAAACTTGCGCACAATTGACTGGTTTCAGCTCTCTGCTTGTAAACGACTCCTAATTAATGTCATTAACATATAAAATATCAGCAATCATCATAATTTAGAACAGCGAGCTGCAAGAACAGCTTACATTTTAAAAAACCTGGGATGGCAATTCAAAGGAAACTAACGCTATATATCCACCCGACAATGAAAAATCTGTCGTCATTTATTCATATTGTTTTAAACTCGTGTGAACGTGATATTTGAAGAATGTTTTTGTCCACATCAGGGTTATTATCATTGACCAAAACTGAAACCATATATAAAAATCATTATGTGAAATAAAATACAAACTAGTGCTGTCAAATGATTAATCACATCCAAAATAAAAGTTTTTGTTTACATAATATATGTGTGTGTACTGTGTATATTTATTATGTATATATAAAGACACACACATACAGCATATATTTTGAAAATATTTACATGTATTTACATGTATATATTTATATTCATATAAATTATATTGTATATAAATATATTAAATATAGAAATGTAACATATTTTTATTAAATATATACATGCATGTGTGTGTATTTATATATACATAATAAATATACACAGCACACACATATATATTATGTAAACAAAAACTTTTATGCGATTAATCACGATTAATCATTTGACAGCACTAATATAAAATAAACATTAACTTAAATAAAATAAAATATAAAAAACCTTAAACAGCTAGGCAACATTTCTCATTTTCATTCAATTTATGTTGAAGTACTAAAATAAGTCAAACTAAATAGACTAAAAAAAACTAACAGAGCATAAAAATATATAAAACTATCTAGAAATTATATAAAAACAACATTTTATACTATATTCAAATGACAAAAACACACAACAAAGCCAACGGGTAACTCTCTCCATCTATTGCAGATCTGTTTTCTAGCTCCTCTATTATGTGTACACAGGCAATATTAATTTTTTTCATGGTTTAACATGTTATGACTGGATCTGTCAACATGCCCACATTATTAAACCAACAGAGTTGTCATATCTTCTCAGCTTTTATTTCATTTAATGGGGAGCAGGTCACCATTAGAAAAATGTGGCCAGCATCTGCTCTGTTAAATAGCTTTTGTCATTTCTCTGGTGTCCTTCCAAAGGTTGTTTCAGTAACAAGTGAGAGTAAAGAAGTCTGCTGGGGAGATATGGGCCTCATTTCTGTAGAGAAAGATATCAGTATCACTTTCATTATAATAGATCACTCTTCAGTTTCTCACTAGTGCTGTGCTCATGCGTATTGTGTAGATGTGTGCAGATTGTGTTACAATAGCTCATGTTTTACACTTTATCTATAAATCTGGGGTAGTTTTAACAACTTGTCAGTTCGGGACACATTTCAGGAATCCACAGAGACGCTCGGTTTAAAAATTACACTGCAGTTTGGAGGTTATTGCATTAAATGATATCCCCTGCTGCAGTCAGAAAACAGTGAGCACATGGGGTTTCTAAGTCTGCAATGTATTAACATTTTCATGTGGTGAACAATACACTGCAAATATGTTAATGAAAGTACATTTCTCTCCTATGCATGGAAGCGATTTGGCAGTCGAGATAAGTGTGCTTATCTGAATCCGTTCACAGATGTTTCATGGGTGGTGAGGGGCACAGAGAAATAAGTAATACAATGACTAAATTAAATGATTTAAGTTTATAGATTATACAGTATGTTTGCTATTCATCTTCATTGTGTATCACAGAGTGATTCAGGAAGAAGAATAGATTTTAGTTTAAAATGATCAGTTGTATCAATCTAGAACACAGTTTTAAACACAGTTCATAATGACCCTGTCTGTTAAGCCCACAAATATCATTAAACAGTCGATTCAACTTATGCACTATTTTATTAAAGTTATTCTAGCTGTGAGCTTCGCTGGAGGGGAAGATTATCAGTGAAGAGAGAACTGAAATCTCTTTATCACACAGCAGGGCTGCAGGAGATTTGGTATATGGCACACAACATTGGCAACCAATTTTATTATTTATTATTATTTTATTATTTGTCATTTTTTGTAACTTGACAGATGTCATTAATAACTGCCATTGTATAGAAAGAGGTGCATGAAGCTTATTCAAAACCTTTCCATTTGTGTTCAATGTAAAAAAATACAAGCATACAAGTTTAGAACGTAAAGAGGTAAGAGTGTAACCACCAAAGTTTCATTTTTGGGTAAACTATTCCTCAAAACTTAAAAAAGAGAGACTCAGGGGCCATCTTGGTTACTTTTTAATGCTTGGTCTACCCATGTGAAAAAGAAGTACACTTTCACATACTTTTAAAAATAGTACTTAATACAGAAATACTTTAAAAGAATACTTAAGTGAGAAATAAATGTAATGATTTCTGACACGTAACTGCACATGAAGTTTGTGTGAGTAAAACTCAGTGCATTTGGTCTCTGCATTGGTGCATTCTTGCAAGAAACTTTCTGCAAATAAGACTGCTTGGCGCTCTTTGCTTTAGATAATTATGTGTGAATGAAAAGCAAACATGACATTGTAAATGTGATCTCCTGACACCTACGTGAGAAGTGCTTTTCCTTGTGGGCTCAGTAAACTTCGAGGAACTGTTATTGAATGAGGAAATACTCCTGATCCTGTAAACATACTGTCTTCAATTGTCTGTCATGCCCCACAATGACCTAAAACTGTATTTGACTGGTTACTGATTGGTCAGAGATCAGGTCCAGATCTTGTCATCATTAATTTATTTAGTTAGGTGCTGTTTATCACACAAGTTCGGGCTGTTTAGATTGGTCTTTTGTTGTTTCAAGAGAATGCACAATCAAATGAACACTATTTCCGGTCTTGAGCCTTCACTGCACGATTTTAGCAATCCTATAAGATTACAAATCAGATTGTGGATCTAATAATGAATCTAATACAAATGGATCAACGGATATGTATGCAGACAGTACGATGATGACTCGTAGGCTTCGACACACTTTACCATTGAAGAATAATACGTCATCAGCATGTGCTAGAGGTAAAGAAAAAGAGCATGACAAATCACAGTCAGGCAGTTGTACTTTTAATGTTTGCTGAAAAAAGAGGAAGCTGTGTTTTTTTTTTTTTCAACAGTCCAAAAGTAGTCAAATAAAGCGCATCCATCCATAATAAAACGTGCCTCACGTGGCTACGGGGGGAGAATAAAGGCCTCCTGTAGCGAATCGATACGTATCGATTCATAAAATATGCTGTCATCTCTCGACTGTCCTATCTGAATAATAAAGGCATAATTAAAAAAAAAAAAAAAAATCCATCAAAAACATCATATAAAATCAAATAACACAGGTGACCAGAAAAAGGCTTACCAATGATATCATAGCCCACTTTTTACAGTGAATAAAACTGTGTCCACCCCTACATTATTTCCCACCTATTCCTCCCTTTCACTTAATATGTCACATTATGAAAATTAAAAACATTGCAAATGCCAATTCATCTCTTTAAATGTGTGGAAAATGTGCAACACATCAAATATTTATGAAAGCAATATGATCACATCAAGATCCCCTGAAATGGAGTGAGAGTAGAGTTTTCTTTCCTGTATTATGGATATTTGTAACGCTCAAGAAATGTATGATTGGTAATAAATGCATTCACGGTGGCCATAACAGGCACATCCTATATATCAAAAGTATAATACAACATGTAGAATAAACTTAACATGCACAGTCACACTTTAGTTTGGAGACCAATTCTCACTATTAATTAACTATTAACTACAACTTTGCCTCAGTAAACTCCTAATTTGCTGTTTATTAATAGTTGGTATGGTAGTTGTTAAGTTTAGGTATTGGGTTGGATTAAGGGATCTAATAGGGATCTAAGGCATGCTAATAAGCAACTAATTAATAAGTGAGAATTGGTCCCTAAACTACAGTGTTACCATATGTGCATATCAGATGTGGTGAATATGCTGGAAATGAATAATGCAATAAAGATTAGGGCTCAAAGAATTCAATGGCAAAAGATTGTTTTGAAAATTCTCAATCTATGCATTTACATTTACATTTATGCATTTAGCAGACGCTTATCCAAAGCAGCGGATTGCATTCAAGTTACAGAGCTACATTTTTTATCAGCTCTTGCTAACAACATTTTGCATTTGTTTTTTACCATTCAGAGTAGATAGAAGTTAAACTAAAGTGTTACCATGTGCAGATGTGAGCCTGCTCAATGCATTTACATGCATTTAGCAGAATGCGAAGGGACAATCAGGGCCGAGTGCTGAGATGGAGCCTGCTCACATTTCTGCAGAAATGAAGAAAAATCACGGAGCAAAATAAATGTTTGGAGATTTATAGCTGCAGGCACGTGAGAAGGTTAAGGGCTGAGGTCAATGAAGGGGGGTGGATATTTTGGCACAGAGCAACCCAAAGAAAATATTCATAATCCCAGCATGCTTTTACGCATGAGCCACCGATTAAATCTGCGTCCAAACGAACGAGCAGAGAGACGATTGCACTGGTTAATCTTTCTAAATGCGCTCTTGTCTTTGAGGGGTTCCAGGGGTTTCTGTTTTGGGAGAAACATAAAGTGAACGGGTTCACCCCTGCTGTCGCCTGCTGGGTCTCATTTCAGGCCAGGGTTTGGGGAGGGATATGCAAATGCATGCGTCCCCCTCAGAGCTGCAGCTGCAGGGTCGACTCGCGCTGGACTGTTGACAGAGGGATCTGAGCTTCAGTATTCTGCTACCGCTGCCCTGTTGCTCTGTCTGTCCTCTTTGCTTTCTCCTCTGCCTGTCTCTCTCTCTCGTGTGAGTGGTAAAGTGGGCAGGATGGTGTCAGAACAGCAGATGTTTCGATTGCAGCGCTGCTTGCCCGCCAACAACTGAAGTCAGTGCTCCAGAGAAACCTTGTGGGACTCAGCAAGGAAAACAAGAAACACTTCACAACCTCCGGACTCTAAAGCCCAGCTGACTTTGCTTCTCCCTTCTCTCCACAGCTTTTGCTTTCTACACACTTTCTCTGTGCTCTTCCACTTTATGGCTCTTTCTGCAAGTGTTTTTGTCAACCTTTGCTCTGCTACTTAAAGATGAGTGGGATATTCGCATACGGGGGTCTTCTATTAGTCACATTGCTACTGACTTCAGCGGATGCCAAAGGAACTCTCTATGGAAGCCCATACAGATACAATCTACACAGGTCTGGGAGCATCCCGCAGTACAACCATGGAAAACCAACGGGTCACCATAAGTAAGTCACCAGTACAGCTGTATTTTTATGTGTGTACTCTATGTGTGTACTTATGGCACAGAAGCCTTATTTATCAAGCATTAATGTGTGCACTGCACAAGGAATGAAAGATCAAAAATTGACAGCAGGGTCCTGCAGTTTCACATGCTTCATCTGCAAAGGTTTAAAATAAAATTTTCTGATTTATTTATTACACATGTAGTTTTTTGGAGTTCAGATTCATTAAGAGACTACATGCAATGTTTGTACTTACAGAAATTCATTCAACTCAGGATTATTTATTAGTGAACTAAAAAAAAGTGATTAAAAGGGGATACAAACTTTTTTCTTTAATGAATAAAACTAAACATTTAAACACTTTCAGATAAACAGATCAACATTTTCCTTTATGTTCATATAAATTTTAATAAATACGTGGTCACAACTACTATGTAGTAACATTAAATGGATAGTTCACAAAAAAATAAAATTTGCTGCCATCTAAGATGCAGGTGATGTTTTCTTCAGATGAAGAGTAAAGGAGATTTGGTAACACGTTTGATTAGGGAACACACATTCACTATTAACACTATTAAGAGTTTTCGCTCAATAAACTTCTAATTTGCTGCTTGTTGACAGTAAGAAGTTGTTGTAGTAGTTATGTTTAGGTATTAGATAGGACTAAGGGATCTAGAATATGGTCATGCATTAATATGTGCTGTATAAGTACTAATAAACAGACAATATGCTAGTAATATGCATGCATATTTGGGCGAAATATCCCTTAAAATACCTTCAAGACTATAGATTTACTGTCACTACAAATTCCTTCATTTATTGGCACTGAGTTTGGGTATGTTTAGGAGTAAGAGTAGGGTTAGGGTTAAGCTTATTAGGGTTAGAGTTTTTTTTGAGGTAAGGGTTTGGGGCAAATTTAACAGTGCAAGAACAAAAATCAATGAAATGCATATACAAGTTCTTGAAATGTGCTTACAGTGCACCAGCATGTATGGACATAATAAGTAAATTGCTTTAAATGGTTAATTACATAGTAGTTAAGGCCACCTAAAAACTGTAAAATATGGCCAAAAAAATATTTGTCTGAAGTCAGTATAAATGTCCAACAATCACAAAGTCAGTATAAGTCCTAAAATCAACACAGAAGTTTTGTTCCAAAAGTCATCCTAGAGCAATTTGAATCCGGCTCAAAGATAAATAGCTGGCATGTTGAGAAAATCCACATCAAAGACGTGCTGGCATCCAGGAATCCTGAAATGCCACTGCTATCAAATGTAGTTTGCAGTTGTTGGCAGGGATGTTGTATCTGCCTCATCTGTCCTCAGTGACCCATGTTCTGAGCAGTTTCTGATGTCACACACACTGGTTCTGGACATGTTCATGTTGGTGGGTCGGGTAAATCACAGCAGCCTGCATCGCTCTCATCTAACTCTGTTTCTAGTGAGCTGCCCACGTAGACAGCATTTTAAGGCATCTTTGGCATGCTCCCGATGCGAAGGCTGCTCCAAACGGTAGACAGCGTGATTAAACTGCCTTATAAGATAACTTCTTTTAAACACAATCTAAGGCGGCATCTGTCCTTCAAGGAGAAGGCAATCCCAGAATGCATTATGATGAGCTCAGTGAAGATATTTCATGCATCCAATATTGGACAAACAAAGAGAAATGTTCTCTGCTTGGACAACCCTTGTGAAAAAGAAGTACATTTTAGCATACTTTTGAAAAAGAGTACTTATGACAAAAGTAATACACTTTAAAATAATACACTTAAGTGGAAAATGAATGTAATGTCTTTGAACACTTAATTACGTTATTTACAACCAAATTAATTTTTGGTTACACTTTATTTTAAGGTGTCCTTGTTACAGTGTAGTTATACATTTAAGTACTGAGTAATATTAATTAACTACATGTACTTGCTATATGATTAGGGTTTGGTTTAGGGTTACATGCATGTAATTATGCATAGTTTATTGTTATTACAATAGAAAGTACATGTAAAGTGTATCAAGGACACCTTAAAATAAAGTGTTACTGATTTTTTTCTATACTTTTAAGTGCATTCAATACAATTATGCACACTTATTTTTTATTATAAGGGAATATTTGGCCTGACTGAAAAGATTTTGTGCTAATGTGTACTAAACCAAAGGTGCATGTGAGTTGCATTATGAATTGCATGTTGACTCATTATTGAACACACACACACACACACACACACACACACACACACACACACACACACACACACACACACACACACACACACACACACACACACACACACTGGTATTCCTTTAATTAAGGGGACATTGCATAGGTGTAATGGTTTTTCTACTGTACAAATTGTATTTTTTATCCCCTTACCCTAATCCTAAACCTACCTCTCACACAAAACACACTGCATTTTTATATTCTCAAAAACTTAATTCTGTATGAATTATGAGCTGTTGTCCTGATGGGGACCTGAACAATGTCCCACAAGGTCAAAGTTTACTGGTGTTACTATACTTGTGGGGACATTTGGGCACATATTAGTTCTTAAAAAGTACAATATTAGTACCCAACGTGTTCATATTAATACCTTTTGAAATGGCACCACCATAGTACTGTTTTTCTGAGCGAGTTGTAGAAATTTTCTCTGGGCAGACAGTGAATGTTATTATGTTTGTGAATTTGTGTATACGTGCTGTATATGTAGTATACATGAATTCCTGAAGGAGAGTTATGTGTTTACATACATTTTTTCAACATTGTGTATTTCCATCATGAACTATTATGTGTATCCTTAATTACTGTATATTAGACATGGAAAACTTGAATGAGCATCCCACAAACAAACATGTCCATGAAAATGTCACGTGTAGTTGTTTGTCTGTATGACCAAACCTGACTCGCACCTCACAACAGCTCATCATTTAAGTAAGAACATATGAGAATAAAGCATCCAAGATTTACACAAAGTCATTATGTCCAGCTAACTAACATCTGTGCCAGCATGATCTTGATGTAATTTTAGTTCAAAATTTTTCTCATATGCTTCACATTTTTCTCTTTATATAATTCAGTGCAACTGAAAGATCAGTTTCTGCAAACAGCAGCTGCATGATGTTGATATACAATTAAGGCTAATTTGAGATTTTTAATTTGGCACAGCAACATGTAATCATTTTACATCACTGTTTTTCATCACTGGCTGACCCTATACGCTGACAAAAGTAGTGTGTGAGAGAGATGCTATTTGACCAACTAAATCTAAACTCTTGTTGTACTAACATGCAATTGCTCAATCATAATAATAATAATACATTGTGACCTAAACTGTATTTTTTTGCACCACAAATTCATAAATTAGACACCTGCATTTATCAGTTCCTAAAAAAAGTCCTCTTGACATGCTTATATTTTAGCCAATAAACATCTGGTTTAACAGCACAGACATTTGTCGGTAACTATATCGCCCCCTTGAGTACTGAGGTTTGTTACCTCCACAGGAACGCACATTAAGTACAGTAAATCTGTATTAAATGCACTGCCCAAAAAGTCAGGAACTATGATTCCAATTCCAAACAAAGTAAATTTATAAGACAGCATTCAAACTGAAAGAAAGCCTCAAAGGACTGTCTGGAAAGCTCTATAAAGGCAACAACCCAGTGTGTAAAAATCATCTGTAACACCTGTTAGTAGTAACTGAAATCAACTTGGACCTTTTCAGTTTAAGAAAGCTCTTGTCATTTTTGTGCCCAGTTACATTAGGTGGTCAGTGAAAGACTGTGATGTTCATGAAAGTACGTGATTCTGCTTTATAATGTCTATGGACAGCATATGTGACACATCTGTTGACACAAACAATAATTCTGATTCATTGTGTATGTGTACACATAACACATACAAGCTGCTTAAAAGCATGAGAAATGTTTATAGTTATATAATTATAATAGATGCTTAACATGCAAGCAGACATACCCACAAGTAAATGTTTACAGTATACAACTCTTGCAATGCTTTTGAAGTTTATGTAAAACTTCTTAGCATGAGACTGGTGTGATTCACTTACCAACATCCCATTCACATAAGTGCTTTGCTGGTGATGATGAAAGAGTGTGTTCATTTAAATAATGACTTTGTTTACATGGACATCGGTAATCTAATTATTTACCTTATTCTGAATAAGACAATATTATGATTAAGGTGTTTACATGAGTTGCTTTTAGAATATTCCTTTCATGTTCCTGTTTTACATGTTATAGTACATAGATCGATTATTGGCACACGTCATTACATCCCCATGCGACACCATTCGACGTCCTCTCCAGAATTTCACATATAAACATATAGTTTGTCTTCGTTATGATGCTATATACAGTTTTGGGTGTTTCATTTTTAATTTTACAAAAGCTTCAAATGCAGTTAATTATTTGTCATGCTATAGGTGCAAACATATGACGGCGTTGTTAAAGCCATGCTCTTTTGTTTGCCGTCAAATGGTTGAGCACTGCCGTGTGTGTATCCTGTCGCAAAATGTGGCGAAACGTCCTACACGATGGTAATAGTTTGATTAAGGTGTGTACATGTCTATACTGCACTTCGATAATGCAACTAATATAGGAATACTCCACATGTCTTAATTCGATTTCTGTTTACTTCGAATATGACTTTAGCCGGATTAAGGTAATCAAAAATCTCTGTTTACATGGTAGATTCTTAATCAGAGTATTGTCTTAATCGTGTTAAAATCGGATTATTGTTGTCCATGTAAACGTACTCTCTGTTTCTATTAAGACCCAATGCCAGCACATTGGGCTTTGTCAAAAAACTAGAAAATTTTAATAGACTTTAATAATTAGAATTAGGTCCAAAGTAGTAAGTAGTGATTACTTGACAGTTCTGCTTGAGCCAATAAATGCCATTGGCATAAATGTTGATTGGCTGTTGGAGCCACAAGAACATGTAGATCCTCAAGCCCTTCACTAATGACTATTCTGAGCTTTGAAATCCAAATATTTGAAAGTTAATTTGATACAAGCATCTACTATGATATAAATGAATATATGTGAAGATCCTTATTGGCAGCAGAATGGTGTTATCTCAGACCATGATATCACTATCCATTCCGGAAAGCAGCCCTATATCAATATGACAATTTAAACAAATGTGCAGTTATAAAGACCTATACAGTAGGATCCTTATAAGTGCCATAGACAATGGTGTTCTGCTTTAGAATTTTTGGCTTAAAGTGTACTTTAAACATATTTCCTGTTCATTTATCCATGGTAATTGATGCCTTGCCACAGATGCATTCCATAGTGATTAGGTGGAAAATAACTGATCCATTTGACATCTATTTCTGCATGCGACTTTGAAAGCTGTTCATGAGAGCAGGTCAAATTAGCAGGAGTGAAGATCCATTTATATTACTTCTCTGAACTCTGTCTATTCTGGAGGACAGAAACAGTATCTGAGTACTAAATGTATCCCATTGTTCGATAGTGTGTAGCAGCTCCTCTTTCTTCAGTTAATGGATCCTAAAAAGCCTCCATGCATCGTATCTCCATATTTATACTGTCAGTAGCCCCATCCCTTCCAGAGTGACTCTTTAAGACATGACCAAGGACTGAACCCAGTGACCGATGAAAGATTGCTTCCATTAGTGTGAGTGAGAGAGTGGATGAGATAAAGAGAACAATGAAAAAATGGAGGGAGATATTTATATGGAGAACAAGGGGGAAATTCTGGCACAACTCCATCTCACAACTGTAAGCTTTAAGTGCCATTAAAAGCTTTTGACATGCCTGTGCATTACTCAAGGGTGACTGGTGGTCATTTTAAACAATGCTGGCCATTTATATTTAGATTATGAAAATCCACAGCCAAATCCTGAGCTACATAAAGGTCTAAAACAATTTGTGTGGCTTGGTAGTAATGTGGCTGTCTTTTTTACACTAGTCACATGTAGCCAGTTGGTCCAAGTCTGGTCCATTTTGCAGCTTATTCTGGCCAATAACTTCCCACTTAGAAAGGAAGAGATAATGTGACTGACACATACAATTTCCCACCACCATTATGTTATATGAAATAGATGAATATTTACTAGCTACTAAGTGACTCAAAACTTGATTGAAATCGAAACCACAAACCTCATAAAATCCAATGATTAGACTAATAAAAACCTTCCACTTTCAGACTCCCAGAAACTGTGTTGCAGTCGGGCAATCTGATTGGAGCTTGCTATATTTACTAGTGCTGTCCAGCTTTCTTTGCCAAATGCATCAGACAGCTGAAACTAGTTTTGCACCTCAATCTTCAAGTGGTGTACCTCAGGTGTATGTACTGAGCCCTCTCACATTATTATACATTCGTCACTCCATTTTATCTCTTGAGATGAATCCGGCACACACAGAAGACACAGCAGCTGAAGGATGTTTCCAACAGCCTCAAATGCCTCTTTACACCATTCCTCTGACAGATGAACACACATTTTCCTCATGCTGTGTGGTCTTTGTGGTTTGGGAGCCAC
>CM049862.1:1592966-1632966 GCA_027422415.1 Schizothorax lantsangensis
TGTACATTATTATTATTTTTAATCTACTCCAGGTGTTTCCCAAACTTTTTTGTTAGCCAAACCTCTTAAATGCAGAATATTTTCTTGAAATACCCTATGATTTTAAATTATTATCAATAATAATGTAACACATTCACATATTCGTGGTTCTCTGTTGTGTTTGTAAAAAAATAAATAAATACATACATAAATACATAATAAATTTGTTGCTGAGTCCTCATTTCATTCACAAAATAAATAAATAAATAAAAAATAAATAATAATAATAATAATAATAATGTAATTATCATTGTGCTTTAACTCTAATTATGAAATTTAAGAGAGAAACATATTACAACTGTACTGTAAAATAAACATGAATATTTGATAATAATTATAATAATTACATTTTTCACTAAAAGTAACAATAATAATATCTATGTCTTTAAAATAGTGCTGTCAAACGATTAATCGCGATTAATCACATCCAAAATAAAAGTTTTTGTTTGCACTGTGTATATTTATTATGTTTATATAAATGTACACACATGCATGTATATATTTCAGATTTCAGTTTATGTATTAAATATATTTATTTATAATATAAATTATATGAATATATATAGACATGTAAACACATGTAAATATTTTCAAAATATATACTGTATGTATGTGTATTTATATATACATAATAAATATACACAGAGCACATATATTATGCAAACAAAAACTTTTATTTTGGATGTGATTAATCGCGATTAATCGTTTGACAGCACTAATTTAAATTCATCACTTTCAAAATTCAAACTCTCAAGCTTTAAACATTTTAAATCCTCTTTATTTATTTATTTAGGCAAGATACAGCTGAAATGCTGTAAACATCTGTGCACAAAAATGTTGGAAATTATGTGAAGGTATAAATCCTAGAGCATGTTGTGTTCCTAAATGCATGTTAAACTCACAGCACATGCAGAGATGGAGTTTGCCACATTTACATTATTATCGTGCAGCCCAATTTATTTATTTTAGTTTTACATTTGGATATAATTAGCTTTTTACAACTCCCCTGCAGTTCCCTTACAAACCATGCTTGGGAAGCCCTGAACTACGCCTTTCTAATTTCCTAAATGTAGTTGTAAAAGTTAACTTTTACTCACCTCTACCTTTAAGGTCCGAAGGCGGGAGTCTCTGGTGAACGTTTAGACCGCATTGAAGAAAACCTTCGCAAACTCTCTCAAGATCTGGACACCCTGAACGGCTTGGTGACTGGCATGGAGGAACGTCTGCGAGTCTCTCTTCGTGAGGACACCAAGAAGATGCTGACCGCCTTGCTCGGTGGCGTCCCGCGGCTGCTGGACACCTCTGTGGGCTTCGGGCTGATCCCAGAGGGCACGCCGAACGGCTTAGACGGCGAGGAGAACCTGCCTGGGTTTGGAGAGCTGGTGGGAAGGGTGATGGAGGTCAAAGATGAGCTGAGGACCAAGAGCGACATGCTGGACGAGATCCGTGGGATGGTGATTGGACACGATGGCCAGCTGAAGAAGCTGATAGACACGGCCACTGGGAGACCCGTCCCTGCAGATCAGAGACATCTAGAGGAACTTCTGGACTCCAGATTGGCCGGGGTGAGGGCGGAGGTCCTTGATGGCTTTGAGAGGAGACTGACGGGTCTGGAGAGCCACTGTGATGAGAGAATCGGTCAGGTGAGATGATCACTGAACTTTACGCCAAGAACTAGTTGGAGCATTGTGAGTAATGTCAATTGTATTTGTTCTAATTCAAGTCAGCATGAACCAGAAATGGCTACTGACTTTTATTTCCTGTTTTGACATTTATCTAAGTTTTCTTGATAAAAGAAGAGCTTCTTGATTTAAGATTACAAGGGCACATAAATAAATAAAGGCGATGAGCACAGATAAGTTATTTCTAATAAATGCTATTTAAAAAAATAACAATAAAACAAAACAAGGATGGTTAATTTTGATTTCATGGTGACTTTAAAGTTATTTATTTATTTATTTGTTCATTTGATAATTTATTATTATTATTATTATTATCAAACTGTTTCATTAATGTGTCACAGTGCAGCATATAGTAGATATGCACAAGCAGGCACTGAAAACTGAATTAAAAATTATGACATAATTTAGATACATGACAATAAAGAACAATTGCGGATACATTTTTTAAAAAAAGTTTAATGCTAATATAGCCATCATATTATTAAAATGACATTGTGAACATTCAGCACATTAACTACCTCGCATTAGTTATTTATGATTAAGACTGCTCGCAAATATTAATTGTTAATTAATATTATTAATTGCACTCTCCAGTAGATTAGATTAACAAATCAATATTCATGCATACATTCATTATTGCATCACATTGCACATATTGCAAAACTCTATTTTTGTATGATTCATGCAGTAATTTAGAAATTCTTGCGTTGTAGAGACCCCTGGGTAGTATAATTATATAAATCTAAGGGCCAGATTGCATCAGTGCAAACCCTCATTTGGCGTTAAAAAACTACTGTCACTATTTACTAAAGACACGCAGTGGGAAATTAGCACTGAAAAGGCGTGGGCACAGTTATTTTTGCGACTCACCTTATTGAATATGCATTTGTAAGGAGTTTCCCTTTCGATCTGTAAATTTATAGGAGGAGAGTATTTAAAATGAATCACGCAATGCCATTTACTAAGATTTGTGCTCGTCAATTCACTGGTATTTGTGCCATTATTTAACACCCAAAAAAAGCATGTCTTAAAGCAGGCGGTAAATTGCTCTGGTCATTATGGAAATGTGGAGATGGCGATGTTGCATCTGTGTTCTTTAGTGCACCTTGTCAGTAAATCACTCGCAGAATTTTCCCTCCCATCGGTGCTTTCATGGAATTGCACTCTAACGCAAATTTTTCCTGTTTAGTAAATCTGGCCCTGTGTTCTGTCCCTAGGTTCAGAAACAGTGTCACAAAGAGCACCTAACAGGCCAAGAACAGATCCAACTCTCGCTGGACGGCCATGAGACGGGCTTGAGGAAAGAGCTGGGTGAACTGCACGCACAGATCCAGGGTCTGACGGTGACCGAGAGCTGCTGCGGCGAGATAAACAGCCTGACCCAGAGGATGTTCCAGCTGGAGGACTCAATCACGGGCCTGACCGAGTCCCAAAGGCAGCTGCAAGTGGACCTGACTGACCAGACGGTCCACATCGAAACCCTGCTGGAGACCCGGCTGGTGGACATGGAGGGTAAAATTAACACCTCTGAACACCGAGATGGGTTTGGCTCCCTGGATGGGTTTAACACTTTGTTAGACGATAAGCTAAAGACATTGGAGCGACGTTTGTTTGTGGCAGTTGAGGAGTTGAGCAATGCCACGGCACCGGCGCTGCTAGAGGGGCAAGTGGTCCCGGCGCTGGAGACGGAGATCGACAGCATCCGGAGGAGGGTGGAGGCTGACTTAGATGGGATGCAGAAGCAGATGTCCGTCCTTGAGCTCCTCTGCACCTCTGCCTGCTCCCCTGCCTCTGGCCCAGAGACGGCCTTCATCCAAACTGAGGTGGAGGACTGTAAGGAAACAGAAAAGAAGATGCTGGACCGCCTGGATGTGCATTCAAACAAACTGGACCATCTCAATAGCACCTTGCAGGGTATCCTATCACAGCTATCCCAGGAGGACACAGAAGGCTTCATCCAGGGGGAAATCACACTCCTGAAGATTAACGTCAACTCTGTCAACCGTACCTTGAAGGGGCTGCGCGATTCGGTCAGCCTGTTCAGTCGAGAAGTCGGCCAGGTGAATTCCACCTGGCAGGAGCGGGAAAACCGGCTGGTCACTCAGGTGCAGGGCATCTCGGATCTGGTGGAGCGACAGGCAACTATGCTTGGATCCGGGGAGCGGAGGCTGATCCAGTTGAAGGCGGAGCTCCAGAGCTTGGGGCGGAGGTTAGCCGGGGAGCTGCAGGGCTGTCGCAGCACAACGCAGGGAATGCAGCAAGAAGTGATGGGGGTGGAAAGTCGAATCACGCAGGTCGAAGGACAGTGTGGCGGCCTGGGGGAGCTAGCCGATGACCTCGAGAGAATCCGCGGTGAGCTGGAGAGACATTCGGACAGCTTCCTGGCGCAGGTCAACGGGACGCTAGCGAGCCATTCTGAGCAGCTGGTTCAACTGAAGGACGGTCTTAAAGACTGCATGAGCAAAACGGACCCCGCGAGACTGCAGGGTGACGGTCAGTAGTCGTAACTATACAGATAAACCACAATAGGCCTGAGGATGTACAAATTTGCAATATTTTTGTTCCCTCAACAGGGCATTTTGTCTCCTATTTCCTCGTTTTAAGCCTTTATATCGATTTTAACTGAGTTTTGTTAAATTATATGAAGAAAGTGTGACTGCATTATTAAACGTTTTTGACGATTTGTTAAATGAAGTAACAAACATGCAAAAAAATAGGAAAGCGAATGTTATGACACTGCTAAGCTGCTACGGGTTTCTAATGGCAAGTACTGTTCACTACCTTCTCATCTCAGCATCCGATTCATCTCCTGATTTTATTACTGTTTTAATTACTGTATTACAACAGGAACGAAGCTACACATTTTTTATAAAAGTTTCGATGTGTGTGAAATAGTTTCTTTAAAAAATATATATATTTCTCATTATTAAAATGTTTTCTAAGAAGATTATAATTTTTCATTAATAAAAGTGGGCTGTTTGAAAGTTTGTCAAGTATTTCCTTTTATATTCTGTTAGGACTTTGCATAATTTGGAGAAGTACCATTAATGTACCATATTTGGTGTTTTCAAGAACCTGCTCCAGGACAGGTTTGAAAACCACTGTGCTTTTGAAACATGACACTAGCACTATCACGGTGCGGCAGGGATGAAGGAGAGCAGAGATACGGATCCTTTTAGCAGGAGTTTAATCAAATAAAATGAAAATAGCCATAAAGGCACAGGAGAAACAAAAGAGAGCAACAGCTTTCTAAACTAAGACAAACACGACAACATCAACAACAAACTCAAGCTACAAATATACACAGGTAAATGGGGAATTAACAAGAGACAGGTGAGGAACATAATCAGTAACCACAGGAAAAAAATGAAAACATACTGGCTGCATTCGAAGGCTTTGGCAGCTGAGCTGTTTTCCTGCTGTCCTATCAGGCACTGTCTTTGCAGGCAGCGTTTGTGTATGAAGGTTCCCAAAACTGATTTCGTACTGACTTCTAAGGCAACATAATAGTTTAATGATCTATGACAAAATAGAGAGAGAGAGATAAGCAAATATTTAATTACTACAGAACTCATTTCTCTTTAGAAATGACATAAAAGCTGGAAAAATTTAGTAAAAAACAAACAAACAAAATATTTATACATAAATTGACAGCCAATTGTAACTTTCAGATGCCATCTTTATTTATTTATTTATTTTTTGGTCACACTTTATATTTAAGGTCCAATTCTCGCTATTAACAAATATTAACTATGACTTTTGCCTCAATAAACTCCTAATTTGCTGCTTATTAATAGTTAGTAAGGTAGTTGTTAAGTTTAGGTGTTTGGTAGGATTAGGGATGTAGAATTTGCTCATGAAGAATATTTTATAAGCACTAATAAACAGCCAATATGTTAATAATTGTGGGATATTATTTGGGATATTAAGCATACATCCATGCTGTCTTCAAAAATCAATGGATTTGGACATGCCTTGTTGCCTTCCTACCTCCATATGCTGCTTGCGCAGGCAACACATTTCAGCTTTTGGATACAGCCACTTGACAAAGTAAGGTAACAGAGGAAACATGAACTAAATACTGGAATTGAATTTAGGAGATGAAGAAATACATTTTTTAATTTTTAAATATAAGTCCTAGGGCAGAACTAAACAGTGACAAGCACAGTTTGGTTGTCAAAAGTGGTCAATACAGAGAATTCCAGAGAAATATTTTATCTTTGTCGTATTAATATGCTTTATGATTAAAGGCTATCTTTCATATGTATTAGATCCATATTAAAACCCTTTTTTATTATTATTTTTTTTTAATTAATGAAATCTTCTTAGTATCATAGTACAATTTTATATGCTAATCCAAAAACAAGCATTTGTACTTCGTGATATCCCTGTAACATGTTTATCTTCAGGTTTTAATATTCATTACTACTTTGTGTACGTACTAACACAAATGTAGACAAACAGGCTTTTTATATTTGATCAGGGTATTGTGTGTAGTGTTTTGGCCTCAGAGAGAGACAAAGAATGTCCCTGAGCTGCTCCATAATACAAACCACTATTATTACAAGGCCACACTACAACAGCAGCAGAGCAAACAGGACAAGTGTGTGACAGATGAGTGTGTAAATATTTGTTTGAGAATTGTGTGCATTTCTGCTTGAGCTTATGGATATCTCTCAACAGGAGAGTGCGTGTATGTGTGGGATAAGAGGACAAAGAACAAATACGAGCACACTTTTGACATTAAAAGCTCTCATTTCATTAAGATCATACACTCATATACATTAATCTGATCTCATCCAAAGCTACTTGCATGATTGATCTCATCATATCTCATTGCTTTGATTCACCAAATCCATCTTTAAATCTGTATTTATCCATTGCACAAGCATTGATCATAACCTAATTCCCAGTCATTTCTATTTGGTTATTTTTGTCCTTTTTTTGTACTGAAGACACAATCCTCCATTTATTCAGACTCTCTGGATATACAGTATTGTGTGTTCAGTTGTGGAATTTAAACTACAACAAGGATATTAATAATATCTAAATACAGGTGTTCCTTAATCTTATTTGATTAAAATATAGATTTCCTAATTTGTTCCCTTTTAATTCCCTTGAGTTAATTGTGTCCTCATAGGCCATGTAGATTTATCATTTTATGTGTATATGACATTTACATTTACATTTACATTTAGTCATTTGGCAGACGCTTTTATCCAAAGCGACTTACAATTGGGGAGTACATAAAGCGATTCATCATGAAGAGGCAATCAGACAGAGGAAGTGCTCGTAACACCAAGTCTCAGTCATTGTTCAAATAAGTACAAGCTAGCAAGGGAAAGAGAGAAAGATAAAGGGAAAGTTTTTTTTTTTTTTTTTAAAGTTTAGGATGAAGTCAAGTAGTACCGAAAGAGATGAGTCTTCAGTTGTTGCTTGAAGATTGACAGGGATCCAGCATTCCGGATAGGGGTGGGAAGATTATTCCACCATCCAGGAATGGTGAATGAGAATGTTCTGGAGAGTGATTTTGAGCCTCTCTGTGATGGTACCACAAGGCGTCGCTCACTAGCAGATCTCAGACTTCTGGAGGGGATGTAGATTTGTAATAGTGCGTGGAAGTAGGAGGGTGCTGAGCCTGTGGTCGTTCTGTATGCAAGCATCAGTGTCTTGAACTTGATGCGAGCTGCCACTGGTAGCCAGTGCAGTGAGATGAAGAGAGGTGTAACATGGGTTCTTTTGGGCTCCTTGAAGACCAGTCGTGCCGCTGCATTCTGAATCATTTGTAGAGGTTTGATTGTGTTTGATGGAAGACCAGCCAGAAGGGCATTGCAGTAGTCCAGCCTAGAAACGACAAGGGCCTGGACAAGAAGTTGCGCAGCATGCTCTGTCAGGAAGGGCCTGATTTTTCTGATGTTGTGTAGCGCAAACCTGCAAGATCGAGCAGTCTTTGCAATGTGCTCTTTGAAGGTCAGCTGGTCATCAAAGATTACACCAAGATTTCTGACCGAAGTTGATGGGGTAATTATTGATGTGCCTAATTGAATCGAGAAGTCATGCTGTAGAGTCGGAGTGGCAGGGACGACAAGTAGCTCAGTCTTTGCCAGGTTGAGCTGTAGGTGATGTTCTTTCATCCATGCCGAGATGTCCGCCAGGCAGCCTGAGATCCGTGCAGCTACCGTTGTATCATCTGGTTGAAAAGAGAGATAGAGCTGTGTGTCATCGGCGTAGCAATGGTAGGAGAAGCCATGTGCCTGTATGATGGGTCCCAGTGATGTAGTGTATGTTGAGAAGAGGAGGGGTCCAAGAACCGATCCCTGAGGAACCCCAGTGACCAGTTGATGTGCTTTGGATACCTCCCCACCCCAGGCCACCCTGAAGGACCTACCGGTGAGATAGGATTCAAACCAGCGAAGTGGAATCCCAGTGATGCCCAGCGATGAGAGGGTGGACAGGAGGATCTGATGATTGACAGTGTCAAAAGCAGCAGAAAGATCGAGCAGAATGAGGACTGATGATTTGGAATCGGCCTTTGCGACTCGTAGGGCTTCAGTGACTGAGAGTAGCGCAGTCTCTGTTGAATGGCCACTCCTGAAACCTGACTGTTTATCATCCAGTTTGTTGTACTGTGAAAGGAACAGTGAGAGCTGGTTGAAGACAACTCGTTCGAGTGTTTTCGCTATGAATGGAAGGAGAGAGACAGGTCTGTAGTTTTCTAAAAGAGAAGTGTTTAATGTAGGTTTTTTGAGCAGTGGGGTTACCCGGGCCTGCTTGTACGCTGTGGGGAAGATGCCAGTGCGGAGAGATGTGTTGATAATGTGTGTGAGTGCCGGTAAGAGTGTGGGAGAGATTGCTTGGAGAAGGTGAGAGGGGATTGGGTCAAGAGGACATGTTGTAGGATGGCTGGAGAGGAGAAGTTTGGATACTTCCGCCTCGGTGAGGGGACAGAAGGAGAAGATGGGAGTTTGAGCAGTGGATGTGGTTGGTTGGAGGTCCTGTGTGTGTGGAGTTGAGAACTGGTTACCGATTGTTCTAGTTTTGTCGGTGAAAAAAGTGGCAAAGTCGTCAGCTGTTATAGAAGTGGTGGGCGGTGGTGGAGGGGGACAGAGGAGAGAATTAAATGTTCTGAAGAGATCACGCATGTCTGGAGCACTGTTGATCTTGTTGTGGAAGTGTGAGGATTTGGCAGTGTGGACTTCAGTAGAGAAAGACGAAAGCAAAGACTGATACCTAGTCAGGTCCGACGGATCGTTTGATTTGCGCCATTTTCTCTCTGCCGTTCTGAGTGTGGTCCGATGCTCACGAAGAACATCGGATAACCAGGGGTTAGAAGGGGTAGCCCGTGCTGGCCTGGAGGAGAGAGGACAAATGTCGTCTAGACAAGAGGTTAAGGTAGAGCATAAAGTGTCAGTAGCTGCATTCACATCCAGAGATGTGAAATGGATAGGTGAGGGAAGAGAGGAGGATACTACAGAGGAAAGAAGGGTGGGGGAAAGGGAGCGTAGGTTACGTCTGAAAGTAACCGGTAAGGGAGCTGGTGGCACCTGGGTAGAAAAATGTAAGGTAAATGTAATGAAGAAATGGTCAGAGATATGTAGTGGTTGTACCAGAATGTTATCTGTAGTACAGTTGCGTGTGTAAATTAAATCAAGTTGGCTGCCTGATTTGTGCGTGCTAGTAGTGGTAAGGCGTTTGAGATCAAATGAAGCTAGGAGTGAATGGAAGTCTGTAGCATAAGGCCTGTCTAGGTGAATGTTGAAATCGCCAAAGACTAGGAGTGGAGTGCCATCCTCCATGAAAGAGGACAGCATGCCGTCCAGCTCCTCTAGGAAGGTAGCTAGAGTTTGGCCAGGGGGACGGTAGATTAGTACTATCTGGAGTTTTATAGGAGCCGTTACAGTAATCGCATGAGATTCAAATGAGTTGTGATTCCCTAGGGGAGAATGGGTTGAGTATTTCCATTTGTTTGAAATGAGCAGACCAGTGCCCCCACCCCGGCCAACCTGCCTTGGGGTGTGAGAGAAAGAGAAATTTTGAGAGAGAGCAGCCGGGGTAGCGGAGTCTTCTGGACGAATCCAGGTCTCAGTCAAGCCCAAGATGCTGATAGTGGATTGTAAGGAAAAAGCAGAAATGAAGTCAGCTTTGTTGACAGCTGACTGGCAATTCCAAAGACCCACAGAGAAAGAAAGAGGTGCAGTAGAAGATGTAGCGATCGGGCGCAGGTTATGACATAAAGGAATAAAGCTGTCTTTACATATGGCTGGTTTCCACCGAGCAGTACAGGTCAGTACGGGTCAGTATGGTACGGTACGGGACCGAACACCATGATCCAGCTTGTGTTTCCACTGCCAACAGTACCCTTACTTGATTGGCGAGGTGTATGCCGGAATGTAGCGATCGATGATAAAGCGTGACAATAAGCACAACTCTGCCTCTTTTTATGTCAGTTTTAATGAACAACAATAGCCATTATAAAAGTATAAGTACAAAGTATAAGAGGCTTATATAAGAAGAAATAAAGACAAAAGCAAACAATTCAGTCAAATGTATGCTACAAAGTCAGCGCTGTACTACGGTAAAGTTCAAAATAAATATATAAAGTTAAACATAACTTTGTGCTCAGCCAAAACAATATGACCAGGAACAAATGATAGATTCATGAGACCACGAATATACCCAAAACAAATTGTATCTCATGTTTAATCACTACAGAGACATCAGAGCCAGCGGCAAATGTAGGAAGGACTAGCCGAGCTAAGGCTGCTCGAGGCGGATACATGAGCACTGAGCGCCCGGTGATCACCCGGAGCTCCGAAATCTGGAAGCAAATTTTCCAAATAGGCTCTCTTTACAAATAAACCGCAGATTTGAGTTTTAAACAACTACATTCTCGCCTGAAAAACTCTTAAAACTACATTTCATGACAGAATAACAGTAATATTTTGAAAATTACGCGGGTTTTTGGGCAAATGACGTTTCACAAGTCCACAAGAACAGACAAGAACGCATATTGAGAAACGGCTATTGTCTGTGTGAAAATATAAATTTATAAAATACACTGTTATATTTTTTTGCGTTTGCGCACTCTGATGTAAATAAGCCCAACACTCATGGACAACAGAGCGGAACGAGTGAAGGAGAAGCTTTATCCGCTTGTATGACGCACAAGTGACGATTCTAGTCAACCAATCAACGTTCTGCAGTGAGTTTAACTCCACCGTTTTGGTACCCTTTGCTGTGCTAGGTACCCCAACGGAAGGGTACCAAAAAAGTGGTACGGTACGGTTCGCTATTTTAGTACCATTCACAACTTCTGACAATAGAAACAGACATAATTGCGTATCATACTGTACTGAACCGTACCGCTCGGTGGAAACGAGCCAATAGTGGAAGGCGAGGGCTAAACTGTGTGCATCTATAATTCATACACTAGATTGCACTCAGTGCATAGAAAATCATTTTGGACTCTGCCGGTTTGTTTTTTTTATCGAAAGTGAAAGGGTAAATTTGGGTAGGGTATTTAAGCTTGATTGTATGTGCTCAATGGGTTTACACTTTCAGAGCATAACAATGGTCTTTAATTAAAGGGACGCTATTTCTTTAAATGATAAAATAGTTTTGGCTGATGCAATATGACCCTGGTGTTTGTGGCTAAACCTCAAAAGAGGTAGAGTCTGTGAAAAAAAAAATAAATTGTTGATAACAAAAAAAAAAAAAAAAGAGGTAGAGTAGCGCATGATTCAGATTTTCATTTCTAGTTGACATTGTTATTATAGATGACTTTTTAGAAAACAGAAATGAGTCAGGAAATTCAAGTCAGAGATGGAATAAAGGTGTTGTATAATTTGCCATTTCTAAACTCCACCAATAGAGGTCTAAAACACCTGTGTGCTCCAGGACAGGTTTAAAATCCCGCTGGATTTTCAACCGTGATGTGGGAGAGGGACATCACTATTCAAACCTCATTGGAGGAATCATCTGTGCAAGGTGTTTGACCATCCCCATAAAGTCGGCAAGAAAGCCGGTCAGTAATCGCATGCATTACATCAGACTATGCCCTCAACCCTCCGAACCCTGGCAGCTCAGTGTGGCTGGGCTGATGATCCCCTAAAAAACATGAGGGGTTAAACCCGATTCTTCAAACTGAGCTGGCCTGTCATGATAACAACTTGACTGTGGAGCAGTCCTTCCACATTGACAATCTTATTTGTGCTTGCAAGCCCATAGACAGATCTGTTTTCCACAGTGAAACCAACTTAGAAGTCCTTTCTGTAGAACCCATGTAAAATGGCCATGCTCATCTTTCCTCTGAAGAAAAATAGACATGGAGTCAACTGGATCTATGCATGTATTGCGGATTATCTGGCCCTTTTCTTGCCACGTGCCCCACTCAACCAGACTCCCGCTCCCAAGAAATTTACGTTAGTACAGAATATTATTTACCACTTGAAAAGAGACAATTAACTGTATGCACCACCCTAGTTTGGAAAAAAAGAAAGGTTGCTGTTGAAGCAATTGATTCTGGGACAGCTGGGAAACTTATTGATGAAAAATTAATGACACAATTAGAAATTTCTCATCCTTTGCATTCCCTCTGTTCACATTTCAGCGCTAGATAAATGCTCACTCGGCTTGTGAATCATTGTTATCAGAGGTGACTATGTCAAAGTAATGTCCATATAGCAGAAATCTACAGTTCTTGAATAATGCAAATCAAGCAGTTAGTAAATTACATGTATTCAAACAAAAGTGTTGAACAAGCTTAAGGTAGTGATTACATGTTGTGATCATTTTGTATATTTATTCAAAGTTAGCATCATCTGAGGTCCTTGCAGGGGTTGGCATCACCTCTTCTCAGGTGCTGGGTCATTTGACGTCTTCATAAGAGGCTGGATCCCATAAGAACTCAAGCTGTAGCCACCCATGTAGTGCTTTTCTGGTCACACACCACCCAATCCCTTAGTTTTAGGATATCCATGGTTGGTGGCAAACAACTCCATAATCACCTTAAAAGAGGGGCAAACACTGAAATGGATCTGCCCTCACATTCATCCTGAATATGCTGACCTGAAAGAAGCCTTTAGCCAAGTTCATGCCACTCAGTTACCACCTCACAGAATATCTCTTACCTCTAACCCTCCCAAGTCCAAGATCTACTCTTTACTGCATCTCTTCCAGACACCCAGGCTATGGAAAATATATCAGTGAAGCCTTGAAGTATGGTTTCATTCGGCTTTCCACGTCTCCTGCATCCGCTGGGTTCTTTGTGGAGAAAAAGGATGGTGGTCTTCAACCCAGCATCGATTAGCGGGGTCTTAATAAGATCACCATAAAGTATTTATATCCTTTATCCTTGGTACCCATGGCCTTAGAACAATTACATGAAGTCATGTTTTTCACTAAATTGAAATTAAACAATGTGTATAATCTGACTCAAATTTGTGAGGGGTATGAGTGGAAAAGGTCTTTCAGCACACATTGGGGTCACTATAAATATCAGGTCATGCCTTTTGGCCTCTCTAACTCACCATCAGTCTTCCATGCTTTTATGAATGACATCTTCAGACACATGATAAGAAAGTTCATTATCGTGCATATTGTACCCATGTCAAGCGCATCCACATGGTTTTAACTCATCTCAGGGAGAACCACTTGTATGTCAAGGCAGAGAAATGTTCTACAGATCGTCATCACATTTCTAGAATATGTCATTGGATTCAAAGGCATAGCAATGGACCAGTCTAAGTCAAGTCAAGTCAAGTCACCTTTATTTATATAGCGCTTTTAACAATACAAATTGTGACAAAGCAACTGCACAATATCAAAATGGGAAAATAGTGTCAATAATGTAAAATGACAAGATTAAACACTCAATTTTCAGTTAAAGGCATTTCATTATTGAATTCAGTGATGGCATCGTCCAGCTCAGTTCAGTTCAAAAAGTTTCTGTTCAATCAAGTCGACGATATTGCTGGAAATGAAGTGTCCCCAACTAAGCAAGCCAGAGGCGACAGCGGCAAGGAACCAAAACTCCATTGGTGACAGAACGGAGAAAAAAACCTTGGGAGAAACCAGGCTCAGTCGGGGGGCCATTTCTCCTCTGGCCAGACGACACAGCAGTTCAATTCCAACTGCTGCAAAGTCAGATTGGAGGGCTCAACTGGTTCCCGAGGTCTTTTCCTGATGGCTGTCTAGGTGACGGGGTCCTCACTGGGGGTCTGTCTCTGGGGCTCATCTAGGTGTCCTGGTCTCCGCTGACGTTCAGGGCTGTCGAGGTCGTCTCTAGGTGCTGATCCACCATCTGATCTGGTGAATGCAGTGACCTCGGAATAAGAAAGAAACAGACTAATATTAGCGTAGATGTCAATCTTTTTACGATGTAACAAGTACATCATGTGTTATGGGAAGTGTTCCCGGTTCCGGTTGATCTAATTAATGCAGCCTAACAATCCTTTAACGGATTTGAATAATAGAAGTGTATTAGTGTGTTATGTGTACGCCAGGTTAAAGAGATGGGTCTTTAATCTAGATTTAAACTGACAGAGTGTGTCTGCCTCCCGAACAGTGTTTGGTAGATTGTTCCAGAGTTTGGGCGCTAAATAGGAAAAAGATCTGCCGCCCGCAGTTGATTTTGATATTCTAGGTATTATCATATGGCCAGAGTTTTGAGAACGCAGCGGACGTGAAGGACTATAATGCGATAAGAGCTCGCTCAAGTACTGAGGAGCTAAACCATTCAGGGCTTTATAAGTAATTAACAAGATTTTAAAATCTATACGATATTTAGTAGGGAGCCAGTGCAGTGTTGACAGAACCGGGCTAATGTGCTCATACTTCCTGGTTCTAGTAAGAACTCTAGCTGCAATTTGTTTATTAAGCGTGCAGAACAACCACCCAATAAAGCATTACAATAATCTAACCTTGAGGTCATAAACGCATTAATTAATATTTCTGCATTTGACATTGAGAGCATAGGTCTCAGTTTAGATAGAAACGTGGCTGTCAAAGGAGAGATTACTATTAAATATCACACCAAGGTTCCTGACTGATGACGAAGAATTTACAGAGCAGCCATCAAGTGTTAGACAGTGTTCTAGGTTATTACTTGTGGGGGTTTTAGGTCCGATAATTAACACCTCTGTTTTTTCAGAATTTAGCAGTAAGAAATTACTCGTCATCCAGTTTTTTTTATCGACTATGCATTCCATAAGTTTCTCAATTTGGTGTGTTTCACCAGGCCGTGAAGAAATATAGAGCTGAGTATCATCAGCATAACAGTGAAAGCTAACCCCGTGCTTCCTAATGATATTTCCCAAGGGTAACATATAAAGCGTGAAAAGTAACGGCCCTAGTACTGAGCCTTGAGGAACTCCATACTGCACTTGTGATCGATATGATACCTCTTCATTCACTGCTACGAATTGATGGTGGTCAGATAAGTACGATTTGAACCATGCTAATGCACTTCCACTAATGCCAACAAAGTTTTCTAGTCTATTCAAAAGAATGTTGTGATCGATAGTGTCGACCGCAGAGCTAAGATCCAGTAGAACTAATAGAGAGATACAACCAAGATCAGATGATAAGAGCAGGTCATTTGTAACTCTAATGAGAGCAGTCTCAGTACTATGATACGGTCTAAATCCTGACTGGAAATCCTCACAGATATCATTTTTCTCTAAGAAGGAATATAATTGTGAGGATACAACCTTTTCTAATATCTTTGACAGAAAAGGGAGATTCGAGATCGGTCTGTAATTAACTAGATCTTTGGGGTCAAGTTGTGGTTTTTTAATGAGAGGCTTAATAACAGCCAATTTAAAGTTTTTGGGGACATATCCTAATGACAATGACGAATTAATAATAGCCAAAAGAGGATCTATGACTTCTGGAAGCACCTCTTTTAGTAGTTTAGATGGAATAGGGTCTAACATACATGTTGTTGGTTTAGATGATTTAACAAGTTTATACAATTCTTCCTCTCCTATAGTAGAGAATGAGTGGAATTGTTCCTCGGGGGATCTATAGTACACTATTTGATGTGATAATATAGCTGACGGCTGCATGGTTACAATTTGATCTCTAATAGTATCAATTTTGGAAGTAAAATAGTTCATAAAGTCATTACTGCTGTGCTGTTGGGAAATGTCAACACCTGTTGATGCTTTATTTTTTGTTAATTTTGCCACTGTATTGAATAAATTCCTGGGGTTATGTTTGTTTTGTTCTAAAAGAGACGAAAAGTAATCAGATCTAGCAGTTTTTAAAGCTTTTCTGTAGGATAGGGTACTTTCCCGCCAAGCTAAACGAAATACCTCTAGTTTTGTTTTCCTCCAGCTGCGCTCCATTTTCCGGGCTGCTCTCTTTAGAGTGCGAGTGTGCTCATTATACCACGGTGTTGGACTCTTTTCCTTAATCTTCCTTAAGCGTAAAGGAGCAACTGTATCTAAAGTGCTAGAAAAGAGAGAGTTCATAGTTTCTGTTACATCATCAAGTTGTTCTGAGCTGTTGGATATGCTAAGGAATTGAGATAAATCAGGAAGATTACTTACAAAGCAGTCTTTTGTGGTAGAAGTGATGGTTCTACCATATTTGTAAGAAGGAGTTGAATTTACAGCTTTAACTATATGGAGTTTACACAAGACTAGATAATGATCTGATATATCATCGCTTTGCTGCAGAATTTCAACACCATTAACATCAATTCCATGTGACAGTATTAAATCTAGAGTATGATTTCGACTATGAGTAGGTCCTGAAACGTGTTGTCTAACCCCAATAGAGTTCAGAATGTCTATGAATGCTGATCCTAATGCATCTTTTTCATTATCAACATGGATATTAAAATCACCCACAATTAGGACTCTATCTGCAGCCAGCACTAACTCTGATAGAAAATCAGCAAATTCTTTAATAAAGTCTGTATGGTGCCCTGGTGGCCTGTATACAGTAGCCAGTACAAACGTCACGGGGGATTTATCATTAATACTTTTTTCTCTAGATAATTTTATATGAAGCACCATTACTTCAAAGGAGTTATACTTAAAGCCTGTCTTCTGAGAAATACTGAGAATATTGTTATAAATTGTAGCAACACCTCCCCCTTTGCCTTTTGGACGCGGCTCATTTTTGTAACAGTAATCTTGGGGGGTAGACTCGTTTAAAATAATGTATTCATCTGGTTTTAGCCATGTTTCTGTCAAACAGAGCAAATCTAGTTTATGATCATTAATCAAATCATTTACAAAAAGTGCTTTTGTTGAAAGGGACCTGATATTCAGTAAGCCAAGTTTTATCAATTGTTTCTGTGTATTGTAAACATTTTTTATTTGTTGAACATCAATTAAATGGTTACTCATAAATTGTTTTTGACGTTTTCTGTATTTTCTAGTTCGGGGAACAGACACAGTCTCTATAGTGTGATATCTAGGTGAAGGAGTCTCTATGTGCTGAGAATTAACTGACTTCTGTGACGTGAGGCGGCTAGCAGACGGTCGGTTTAGCCAGTCTGTCTGCTTCCTGACCTGGGCTCCAGTTAGTTAAGTATGAACTCTAAGACTATGTGCCAAATTTCTAGAGAGAATAGGTTCAAGCTGTCCTGAATTGACCCACATCCAGAACTGTAAAGCAGCTACAAAGGTGTCTAGGCTTGGCAAATATTTATCAGAGATTTATACACAATTTCAGCAGTCTGGATTCTTCTCTTACTTCCCTTCTCCAAGGCAAACCTCACAAGCTTCAGTGGTCTGAAGATGTGCAACATCCATTAATGGATTTAAAGCACCTCTTTACCTCAGCACCTATTCTTAAGCATCCTGACCCTGAGCTACCATTTGTGGTGGAGGTGGATGCATCCGAGAGTGAAATTAGTGCCATTCTGGCCCAACACCAAGAACCTACTCACAAACTTTTCCCCTTGTGTGTTCTTTTCTCGTAAACTGACCATCTCTGAATGCAATACCCTTTCTAAATACTCTTTAAAGGTGTTAACTGATCACAGAAACCTTAGGTATATCCTGAGTCCCAAGGCACTGAATTCACATCAGGCACGATGGGCCTTGCTCTTCTCATGTTTCAAGTTCAATCTACCTTTCGGGCCTGGCTGCAAGAACATCAAGGCTGATGCCCTGTCCCATCTGCCTGACAGCCCACCCATCATATCACCTTCCATAATCCTAGCTCCCATAACATGGGAATTTATGAACCTGAGGGATGCCTTACCAATAATGTATACATTCCCCTGGACTTACGGAGTCAACTGATTCGATGGATCCTTTCCACACCCAGTTCAGGTCACCCGTGAATTTTTCGCACCATAGTTCTGGTACGAAATTGATTTTGGTGGTCGTCTTTGTCCTCAGACCTCGATCATTCCCCACTGTCCATGGTCTCACATATCCATGGATTTCATTACTGACCTGCCACAATCCCGAGGTAACACCATCATTTTTACAATTATAAGGAGTTTTCTCACCGGAGGAATCTATTTATATAGTTCCTACAACTATTGGCGGAAATACCTGCTTTTTGGAGTGTTCGCACCACAGGAACTAGTAGCGTATTTAGTTCTAGGAACTCTGTTTGGAGGAACTAATTTAGCTCCTACTTCAGAGTAGGGTCTAAAACAGTTCTATAGGAACTACTAGTGACGTAAGTGTACGCTGATTGGCCAAACGCATATGAAACACTGACTACCCGGCATTTTTAAAAAGCCATGTAAAAATATTTACTCCACGAACATGGAAAACAGCAATATAACAGCATTTACCTGTTGCCTGCAGCGTTGTGTTCTTTTCTCAGCCTTGATGATATATAACACTTCAAGTTGTCATAGGAGATTTAGTTCGATTTTCATGCTCTTTCAATCGCGTAAACTGTGCGTTTACATTCCATCTCCATTATCACAAAACCCACGACACACAACACAGCTCCGATCATGGCGTCCTCCATTCACTGATTGTTGATGTTTGTATATGCCGCGAATAAAGACATCGCCATCGGCCGCTTCAGAGTTCCTGCTGCCGGTGAGAATGCAACCAGCAAAATGGCCTGAGGGGGAAATTGGTTCTGCAGGAACGACCCTGCTGGCTAGTTCCTAGAACTGAGTTCCTTATCACTTTATTCCCCCCCTGAAACTACCTACTAATATGGAAACTGCTGAGAACTTTGCATTATGGAGGAAATTGTTTCTGATCGAGGAACCCAATTCATGTCCCTAGTGTATCTCCATCAAGGTGTGCCTTACCTCAGGTTACCATCCCCAGTCAATTGGACAGTCAACTCTTCCACTGGGATGACCCCTTTCTGTTGCATGCTGGGATATCAGCCTCCAAGCTCAAACTGCCTGCTTATTATCATATCTCTCTCATTTTTCATATTTCCTTTTGAAACCAGACTCTCAGGGGAGAGGCGAGGAGTCGTCCAACAATCCACCCCTCCACCCATCATACTTGACGGGGAAGAGGCATTCTTGGTTAGGGAACTGACATTTTGAACCGCTCTCCGATATCTGATTTTCATCAAAAACACCCTCTCAACCAGCTCTTAGAAAACGAGAGCGAGTAGTCGTGTGAGTCTCTGAAGCATCAGGAGACACTCCTAAAGAAGAGTGTTCTGTCACATCATCTGCCATTTCTCAACTCTACCACCAGAGGTCTCACTCACCTGAAATTTGAGGTGATTGTTCTTTCAGCCTAATTTCGATGTTGGACTGCCCCTGTATTTTGTTTGCCTCTCTGACTGTTTGACTAGAATATCACCATTGCCTGATTTTGACTACTGGATTGTCATTTTTGTAAAAAAAAAAAAAGAAAAAAAAAAAAAAAAAACTCTTCACATGGTTTCAGACCCTCACTCGCCACCTGATGCTTCACAAAAGGAAAGAGATCGTGGAAAGGAAGGCGAGACACAAAGCTGAATCTGGAGTGAAAAACAATGAGAGGAACAAAATGTAGATGATGAATATAGCTTTAAAATATGGTCATAACTAAAATTAATTTAAAGTGTTTCGAGAAAAAAGTGTTACATTTTAAATGTTCTTATTCAGTTTTGGTTAGTCTATTCGTTATTTTTTATATTTACTATGTTACTACTATATTTAAATCTGTTGTATTAGTTTAAGAGTTTTTAATTTTCATTTTATCAAATTTATGACAATGTCTCTACTGATTGGCTGATGATTCATTCAGGTGTCTGACTGTTATAAAAAAAAAATAATAAAAAGTTCTCTACAAAATGTAACGTTTGGGGGTTGAATAATTTTGTACATTAATGTTTCAAGCAAATAAGATTTAATTTTTCTGCTGATGCATCTTGTGTCCTCAGAAAATATTACGTAATAAACTTTCTATAAAAGTTTACTGATGCCTTGGTTTTAAGTTTTTGATTATGGCAGCAGAATGTCCTGCAGGTCAGGTGAATAACTTTGATTGCAATTATTTATTTATTTTGAAAATTTAATTATTATAATTTATATTAATTATATTTAAATTAGTGATGTCAGTTTAACACGTTAACTTAATTCATTAGTTATGAAAAATAACGCGATTAAAATATTTTAATGCAGTTAATGCACTGGCCCTGCCCCCAGACCTTTACATCATCTTACATTTCATATAGTTGAATGTTGACATATATAATGCAGGGCAACAACTCCATAAATGCAGTTATGCTCTAAAATTCAAGATAAAAATGCCCCTGTATGAGTTTTTGTCTCATGCTCATATCATACGATGTCACACAAGCAGCGAGAGCAATATCACACGAGTGCTGTTTTTGTCCCGAATATCATGAGTTTAAATGTGATTTTATACAACAGTTCAGTAAATAAGAAGTTGATATTGTGTTATATTTTAAACACAATATTATGTGTTTTTGCTCTATTTTGCAGAGAACATATTACCTTTAAAGCCACAGCAGAATTGTTGTGCGTCTCTGAGCAACACAGCGGTGTTCAGTTTCTGAATGAATCCGCGTTTTGAACGAATCGTGTGAATCAATGATTCAAAGCCCATTCATAAAGAGAGCCCTTAAGGATGCTCTGTTCCAAAATCAAATCACTGTCGGTGCTTCTGAAATTTGCTTTCAAGCACATCTATTCTGACATATCATATTTTGTCCAGTCCATGAAAAACTAAATTTTTATTCAAATTCTGAATGGAGAATAGGCTACAGCAAAGAAAGCACGCAAAGTGCGCTTCCTTAAAAAGCTGTGACTCATTTTAGTTTATCGCGATCTCAGAAAATTTGGCTATAATCAATGAATCTGTCAACACAGCACAATTAATCTCTTATTTACATCACCTCTGCACTTTGTTCATTATAATCAGAGGATTCGCGTCGAGAGCTTCCAGAACTCTGGACTGAACAAGAACACTGAGCGGTGAGTGGATTCTGACTCACTAAAGCTCCTCTGATTGGCCATTGCGTTATATAAATCAACAGATATGTCTCTGATTTGCTACAATGTACAATGTTGCAAAAACAGAGCAGAAACACAAATACACGTTTGATTCTGACCTGAGGCGGCTGCCTGTTACTTTCTTTTTGTTGTTTATGTTTATTTAGTTGCTTCTCTCTTGAGTCTTGAACTTGGTTACATACATACTGTGACGAGTCAGCTGCCTCCCCCTAATTATCAGCACTCCCCGTCCCTTAACCGCCGCCCTTCACCAGGCTCCCGACGGGAGTGGGTGTGTGAGAGAGGAGGGGCACTGAAACAGCCAGGTCTGGCGGCGTGTGATGAGGCACACACCTGAAGTGAATGGAGCCTCCTCACCGCCGCTGTATATATGCCGGCTGCGCCTCTCCTCTGGAGACCGGTCTCTTCCCCCGTGCATGCACGCTGGTGTCCTCGTGGGTCCAGGAAGGGAGCGCGGAGGGATTTCCGCGCCACCAGAGTCCGAAAGCCGCACCCGTTTTACGGCCGTCGGGCCAGGATGCCGGGCCGAGCAAGTCCCGCCGGACTCCGCGGAAGAAGAGGAAGAGCCGCCGCTATGATGAAGCCGCCGCCCCTCGCACCCCGGACCAGAGCGGGAGCGCGTGCGGCCGCCGGACTCCGCCCCTTACCTGGACCCTCCCTTCCAGAACACTGCCCTCCTTCACGAGCCCCGCAGCACGACGAGGACACCAGACCCCCTGTTTCTTTTGGACACTTTTTCCCCTTTGGACACTTTATGTTATTATTTCTGTTTAATAAAAGCCTCTCCGAGGCCTGACGCCACACCCACTGTGTCTGTCGTTTGCTCCTCCCGCCACAGTGGTGGAGAATGCAGGCAAGGCGGAGCCTAGACAGCGCAGTTGGGCAACACCGATGACGTCATCCCCTCTCGCTCGCAGAAGTTCGTGAAAACCCGCACTGGGACGGAGGAACGACGGAGACGGCCTCCCAGCCACCTAAGGGGTAAGTGACGTTTCTTTTATTGTCATTTACCCTGTGGTTGGTTGAGGCTGTCGACTAAAACCCGGTTTCTCTGTCCCGGTTCCGGTGCGGTGCGAGAGGGAGAGTTGCCCGGAGAGGAATCCCTGCCCCGCCCACTCCGACCGCTGGAGCCTGGTTGAGGAAGGTAGCACTCCTGTGTGGGCGGCGGCCGGATGACGGGGATGTCGCTTGGGGGGGGGAATGTGACGAGTCAGCTGCCTCCCCCTAATTATCAGCACTCCCCGTCCCTTAACCGCCGCCCTTCACCAGGCTCCCGACGGGAGTGGGTGTGTGAGAGAGGAGGGGCGCTGAAACAGCCAGGTCTGGCGGCGTGTGATGAGGCACACACCTGAAGTGAATGGAGCCTCCTCACCGCCGCTGTATATATGCCGGCTGCGCCTCTCCTCTGGAGACCGATCTCTTCCCCCGTGCATGCACGCTGGTGTCCTCGTGGGTCCAGGAAGGGAGCGCGGAGGGATTTCCGCGCCACCAGAGTCCGAAAGCCGCACCCGTTTTACGGCCGTCGGGCCAGGATGCCGGGCCGAGCAAGTCCCGCCGGACTCCGCGGAAGAAGAGGAAGAGCCACCGCTATGATGAAGCCGCCGCCCCTCGCACCCCGGACCAGAGCGGGAGCGCGTGCGGCCGCCGGACTCCGCCCCTTACCTGGACCCTCCCTTCCAGAACACTGCCCTCCTTCACGAGCCCCGCAGCACGACGAGGACACCAGACCCCCTGTTTCTCTTTTAGACACTTTTATGTTATTATTTCTGTTTAATAAAAGCCTCTCCGAGGCCTGACGCCACACCCACTGTGTCTGTCGTTTGCTCCTCCCGCCACAATACGTTTTCCTTAAATCATCCTGGCGACCCATTTTTTAAGTCTCGGTCGCAACCCAGGGTTTGAAAACCACTGCTTTGAGTATCATTTCATTTCATTAAAAAAAAAAAGAAAACTTAAAGTATGGAAGCCCGTTTCCGCCACTGAATAAAAAATAAAATAAATAATTGCGACTTTTTATCTCACAATTCTGACTTTTTTTTCCTCATAATCGAGTGATATAAACTCGCAATTCTGAGAACATATCAGTCTAGTTTATATCTCACAATTCTGAGAAAAAAAGTCAGAATTGCAAGTTTTTATCTCACAATTCTGACTTTATAAATTGTAATTCTGACGTTATAACTCGCAATTGTGAGTTTATATGCATGAACAAAAAGTACTGAGATGTTTCTCAAATTATCTTCTTTTATGTGCCATAGTTTATGTTAGGCTGTTGCAGCCTAAATGTTTATGTTTAGCCTAATAAATTTTATGTTGAATCAAATAAAATATTTATTTCTAACTCTACAATTTGTAATGTCTATTTGATACATTCAACACAAAAATAGCTTAAAATAATCTTGTGTGGGTATTTTCACAGTCAAATTTATTTTGCGATTAATTAGATTAATTAATTAGATTACAATTTTTAATCGACAGACAGCCCTAATTTAAATGTTTTTAAATAGTAATTATAAATATATGTGTACACACGGTCGCTGTGATTTTGCCAAGCAAGACATGTCCCTGGATCAACATAGTTTGTTGATCCTGGATTAACATTACTGTCCAAAAATATAGATTTAACCCAATCCCTACCCCTAAACCTAACCCTACCCATAATTTATTCCTAAAATCAGTGGGAAGTGATAGCTGATTAACAAAGGTGTAGAAGCACCTAACCCTGATCGTCAGCCTAAAACAGATATTTCCTGAAAAGTTATCTCTGGATTGTGATTGGTTGGTCAACAACAAGGATGTTGATCCAGGAACATGTTGTACTTGGTGAAATCACGCTCACCATGTAGACAAATCCACATCCCATGAAGCTATATAACTGCTGTTTCATTTTCTTATCCATGCACAACTGAAGAGGTCCATTCAGAGCTGTCGTCAAACTCATTCATGCTGAGTGAAAACTGTTTGACACAATCATGATCTTTGTATGCCTGCAGCTCTTTGAGTCTCTGCAGCTGTCTGTTGAAAAGAAGCAGATGAGTACTGAATGCTGTTAAAATGGGGAGCGTTATTTTTAGGGAATGACTCAAAAGATTTCTCTGTTTCAGTGTAGCATCTGATTAAATGGCAGATGGGACTGGATGATGACGCTGTGTGTGAAAAGTTCAGCATATTTTCAAGTTAAAACGTTTGCATGAAATCAAAATGGACTATTTACAGTACCTTCCAACACATTTCACTGACACAAGTCAGTGCATGCGCTGCTGTTCAGAAGAAGAAGGAAAAAACATGTAACCACTTTTCACTGCTTCAAAAACTAAGCCCTCATACTTTCCAACCTCAAACACCTGTCCCCGTTGTTTTTGTTTTTTTTAATGAATATCCTGTGACATTGGTTGCAAACATTTCATGTATAGTAGGGCGCTCTAAAACATACGTACTGTACACTTACAAACATCAAATAGATATATTTGATAATGGAGAAGGGGAATTTACAGAAGATAATTGCAAAATGTGCTAACTACGTTAAGATGTTATAAACCTAAAGTGGCTTTCCTGTAGCTCAAATGGTAGAGCATGGCGCTAGCAACACCAAGATCATGGGTTCGATTCCCAGGGAAAGCAAGAGCTGATAAAATGTAAAACTGTAACTTAAAATGCAATGTAAGTCGCTTTGGATAAAAGTGTCTGCTAAATGCATAAATGTAAATGTAATGTTATAAAAAAAAAAAACTGCAATGGATTCTTACCTAAATCACATTAGTGTATCCATGTCATGCCAAACTATTAAAAAATAAGCCCAATTTTGTTTTAGTGAATTCATAATTAATATTATATAAAAAAACAATGTTTTATAACTTTGATGCTCTAAATGTTACATAAAAATAGGCCAAACTAAACGGTGACTCCCACAACCACTTAACCATAACACAAAATATAAACGTCTGAATTCAGATCTCTGAACTGCTCAGTAAACGGCTATGATTGAGAGTAGCATAAGCCTACTGGTACTAAAACTTTTTTTTTTTTTTTTAACATAGCACATTCATGAAAGAAATATAGCACAAGCCAGCCCGATCTCACGGCAATTCGTACATATTTTACGAGTTGCCAATTCGTATGAATTAGTACGAATGACCTACACCTAACCCCGCCCCTAAACCTACCCGTCACTGGGGTTTAGACAAATCGTACTAAATCGTACGAGTGAGGTCGTACGAATTCGTACGAATTAGCCACCTCGTAAAATACGTACGAATTGTCGTGAGATAGCACAAGCACACTTTTCAATCAGAACATGATTTACAGTTTTGCATCATCAATCTTTGCAATTCAGTTTATTGCCACTAGAATATTATCCACTTCAGCTAATTGAGCATTCAAACACACCAAACAACAAAAGACATTGCTTAAAGTCACTTTTATTGGTGCACTTCAGTCATTTCAACAATGATAATAGAAAGAAAGATCTCACATCATAGAAAGTGTCTCTACTAAAAGATATGCTCATACAGAAACATTAAGGCTGAGATGTGTTGTACGAGTGGCAGATGGCTTCACTTCAAGGAGACCTGATCCTCTTATAATGGACGACAGCATCTTATTTCCTCATAACATTTCAGTTGTCTTGATATTATACAAATGATGTTGAATGTTTCATCTCGAGATGCAAAGGTTTGGAAAATTAATGTGTTTGGCCGACAAAAGAGCTTAGTAAGATACATGATAATGTGGAGGAACATCTTCATCATCATCATCACAAATGATCATAAAAACAGTATTTAAGGCCTTTTTTGATTAAAAAGAAACAATTGTTGGAGTGAATAGAAAATACAGCTCGCACAGCTCATGGCATTCATAGAGAGGTCAATGGCACCAAATCATTATCCGACTAAAGAGCTCCAAATTCTTTCTTAATAGTAAGTCAATCTTTGAAGTTCCTTTATATGACTTTTTTCCCCAAAACACACTACACAATATGCACAAGTGAATAAACACATTAACACATTAAATATATTTGCTTATAAAAAATAAAAACATGATTATATTGAATAAATTAACAGGTTTTAAGGCAGCCAGTTGTTCAAGGGATGGGTTACAGCCCTCCCTGTCATTTCATCTGGAGCAGAATGGGTTATTATAGTGGACTGGAGTGTGCCAATGACGGGGCCCGTAAAGAAAAATGGGGCAGGACCAGTAGGATTTATCTCTGATTTGAGATCAGTATTGTATTTTCTCTTATCTGTAAGTTAAATAAACCCAGCAGGAGCAAGAAACTTTGATTCTGTGAAATAAAACAAAACATGTTCCTTAAACAAAACATATAACACTTATAAAGTGGGGAAAAAAAATCATAACGGATCATAATTTAGAAGCAAAAAAAAACCAACCTAAAAATCCTTTTGAATGACCTGAAACTTTTTTGGAAATTTTCAAATCCTTATTTGATTCTTTAAAAAATCTTAAAAAAGAAATACAAAAAAAAATCCTTAATTTCCTACAATGTGCCCATTTTTTACAGCTGCACAATGTAGAGTGTATTTTGTTTTGTCGCATCATGCTGGGATCTGTTGCATTGGGTTTGGACACAGTGTGAGAGTATTAATCGCCAATTGTTAAATGAGCAAAAAGGACCCCAAACATTGGCGCAAAACTCCATGAGCGTCAGACACAGAGAGAATCAAACATTAGAGAGATCTGCTTGAGCGTACGTCCAGCTAAACACAATTTACCTGCTACACGGATAGATTACGCTGCCGAGACGGTCAATGAGGCAAGAGTGTAATTAGATTCAATCCCGTCTAATTATCTGTTTCAAGACAAAAGTACCACGGCAGCACAGTACTAATGTCTGTGAGGTCAGCACCATTGGTTATCAGGGCAGGATACGTTCACTGGACGCTCGTCTCTCTAACTTTCTCCTTCTCTCGTGTCATCATACGAAACGGCCGTCCATTGAGTTTAACAGAAACAGACTCTCTTCCCAAGATCAGCCTCACATTGTACGTGATAAGAAACATATTTCAGTGCTTGTTTTTACATCACAGTAATCTCTCTAGATCTGTTTCCCTCAAAATAATCACAATTACAGTAAAACAAGATAGAAATATGTAAAAATGAACTTAAACTAATAATAAAAAAACACAAATGTTCATAAAAGAATGAATAAATATGAGGTCCAGCCTCTGTGGTTTGACGAATGCACATGAACACGCTCACAAATACGCATTACGAAGCCTCTAAGGTCTCTAAACGACATAAACGCGTGTAATAATAATGTGCTATTACAGTGGAATGAAAGCAAAGGGCCTCATTTATGATTCATAAATGACTGATATGGACATGTATCTCAGGATATTATAAAACACAAGCAGAACCAATTTCTCTGCGAGCTGTTCATAAAATAAATGGCATTCATTTAAATGCAACAAATTGCGCAATAATGTTTTTATGAATGACGACACAGAAATTCAATCTGCTTTCACAAATGTAAACTACCTATGTATTATTTGCATGTGTTCTACGTATTTCTTGAACGCAAGTTGTTGAATGCAAGTGGTTTCACGAATGAGTCCCAAAGTGTCTGTGTGTTTGGTCTAATAGAGTTGCTCAGTCTGTTTGTCCGAATTCAGTTCAAGAGATTACCTGGCAATAACACACAGAATTAAACCATGTCAAATATTGGCTCTAGTAAAACTCAATAGGGTTTTATAACCCATTCACATGTCATCAGAGAGGCAAAAGCAGATTGCTCAAAATGCAAAGCATGTTGATTTGACTGTGAAGGGCAGTGCATGGGAAACACACACAATATCTACACAAATGTAAGCAGGAACTAATGGAAAAAACCCTCTGTAACACAAACAACAGAATGTTTTCCAGTGTTTTAAACGACCAGCAGACCCACATAAATACAGCTTGACAAATCTCAAAACTAACAAGTCAGCTGGTCCTAATCTAGTTCCAATGACACATATGAATGGAGCAAAAATGCGTGACTGTTCAGACCGAGGCGCATTTTGCTGGCATTGCGGTGGTACGGCTCTTAAAGGGATAGTTCACCCAAAAATGAAAATTCTGTCATCATTTACTCACCCTCAAGTAGTTCCAAACCTGTATGAATGTCTTTATTCTGCTGAACACAAAGGAAGATATTCTGAAGAATGTGGGAAACAGAGCAGTTCTGGGGCACCATTGACTTCCATAGTATTTTTTTTCCTACTATGGAAGTCAATAGTGCCCCAAAACAGCCTGATTACAAACTTTCTTCAAAATATCTTCCTTTGTGTTCGGCAGAACAAAAAAAATGCATACAGGTGTGGAACTACTTGAGGGTGAGCCTTTAGTCCATCATGTCTATTAGGTCTGATGTGCTGGTGTACTCCTAGAGTTGAGAAAACTCACTTTAGCAGATAGACGGATTCAAAATTACTGTACAAATGAGACTATCTCTTCACGGAAAACCCATAAATATAGATGAGGCCAAAATTTCTTCTGGGCAAATTTTAACTCAATAGAATATCCCCCTCTAAATACCACCTGATTAGAAATAGCAATGTAGCAAATCATCAACTAAAAGCTACTGGCCATTTACAAAAGGTACAAGCCCTTTGATATGCCCCAACTTCCTGATTTAGTGGAAGATAGATGAACACAGGAAAGGACACGGTGCTTGTCAAGCCGTTTCATGGGGTCATGCTAATGTCGAGAAAACTCTTTGTGTTGAACGGTATGCATTGTGTTAGATGAGCATGTTTGTATTGTACAGCTAAAATGATCGAGTGTGTGCGTTTGAATACTCACACTTAAACCTGTGATGTTAGAAGCATCTACCGTAAGTATCAGTGCATGCTTATTTATTCTATATTTAATAAATATTGTTATCTGCATTTATTGGTTAACATCCTAACACACAGAACCAGCTGTGTTTGTTTCTGGCAGAGAAAAGGCCATATCCCTCAACTCCTACAATGGCTATTCTGAAGTCGTTTAGCATAATTGTCATTAACTTGTTCAATAGCTTTTCTCACTCATGCTGTAAACATGCGACTTCACCCCCAGGCGAAGTCTGATTAGAAGACACACACCACATGTCGGATCTGATTGGTCCGATGAGGGTAAACCAGCAGTTGGGGTTTGGATTCAAGAACGGATCTATTCACATAACAGGAGGTCAGTGACAAAGGGAAAAAAAATAACAAAACAAAACTGTGGTAAAATTAGCTTAAAAAATTATGTAGAAAAGGCAATTTTAAAAACATAATAATTATAATAATAAAAAAAAATGCTCTGTGCATTAAAGATTTAAGGACCCCCCCCCCCCCCCACACACACACACACTTCCTAAAAAATAACTTATAAAAATGGTGTAGCATGTGGCGTGGGTCTGTCTTGCCCGACCCTTGTGTGTTGTCAGTAATCGGCGACAGGGGTCAGCTCTCGACTGAGCGTCACTGACACATTAGTGTACAGACTCTTCCGGGACACTAGAGGGAAGTAATTCAAGTTATTCAGGCCATCCAGGCTCTGTCTCTCCTTGGATCTACGGAGCAACTTGTATCTGAAAAACAAAAGGAGAAAATGTGTTTTGAGCAGCCTGTCAAACACCTTGGCTTTCAGCCCAATAATGAAACACAAGCAGAACAAATTATAACATAATTGCAATGGAATTTAAATGTAAACCATTAAAAAAGCATGAGCAGAATGAACGTCTGTAAAACTATTAGGCCAAATTTGGTCACACTTTAGTTTGGGGTCTCACTAATAACTATGAGTTTTCCCTCAATAAGCTCATAATTTTCTGCTTATTAATAGTTAGTGTGGTAGTTGTTATGTTAAGGTATGGTGCAGGATTAAGGGATCTAAAATATGGTCATTTTTTAAGCTAACAGTTTCATTTAGTTCAATAATTTGGTAACACTTTATTTTAGGGTTTCTTAAAGTCCCACTGTAGTGAAAATCAAGTTTTTATGTTGTTTATTTGTCTATGTGGTGTTTTTAATATGCTTTTAGACAAACCATGTGCCAATCCATTTATTATTTGTATTTTCTCTTTAAAACTGTAGTTTCCCCATGGCACTCCCAGAAATAAGGCTTGAAACAGCCCTCGGTTTGCTACGTCACAAACCAATAACCAATCACGTCAAGGGATCGATTCAGATCACTAGCATGCAAAATATACCAATACCAGCACAAAACCAAACATAAATTAGAGCAAAAAACCCATGAAGCCGTGGCTTAATGTGAATTTAGAACCGCTAACTTGCATTATAACCCGCGGCAACAGTGTAAAAGTAGACCCAGCTCTCTTCTTTACTCGCGTATGCTCGCGGGCGTGAATTAGAATCACAAACGGCTGCATTCAGTCTTAACGGCATTTTGAGGACACAACATCGTCAAGTAACTTTAACGAACTACAGTGAGTATTCACTGTAGTTGTTCGCTAGTAAAAACATTGTTTTATCAGTCATTATCTGCATATGCCATTGTTTTGCGTTTACTACAGTTCAGTGGATCAGGAGGCGCTGGCTGCTGCGACTGAGTGGAGGCAGGGCTAATTTGCATATTCATAGATCCGCGTATAGTAAATGAGGCAAGGGTGTTGAGTTACATTCAAGCTATTTTAAGGCATGAGAAAATTATTTTCACAAGAAAAAACATTTAAATATGTAATTTTGATGATCAAAGATACGTTTTAAGGGATAAAATATTTGACTACAGGGGGACTTTAACTAGTTGCTAATTAGCATGCATATTACTAGAATATTAGCCATTTATTAGTAGTAATTAAGCACATATTAATGCCTTATTCTACATGACCTTATTCTACATCCCTAATCATACCCAGTACCTAAACTTAACAACTACCGCACTAACTATTAATAAGCAGCAAATTATGAATTTATTGAGGGAAAAGTCGAAGTTAATAGTGAATAAGTGTTCCCTATTCTAAAGTGTTACCAATAATTTACACAAGAATGGATAGAATGATAAACACAGAAATCTGTTGTGCATGTGTTTCATGAATAAGGCATAATCTTACAAAAGACTGGGCCTTTTCCATGAAATTCAATTCAATGCAACAATTTGCATAATAATTGTTTATGTAAGATCCATTGCATTCTATTACCCAACAATTCGATCTCGACTGCATGCGCTCAGGATGTCATCGGAAATATGACAAAATAAATATTTAGAAAGGGCTGTTGTCATCTTACCTGCCCAGAAACTGGACTTCCCCTCGATGGTGGTGTGGTATAGACATATAACGCCCAGTGTCTCCATGAGGTCGACTTACATTGTAGCCAGCAAACTGAACCCTGGAAAAACACATACAAGTGTGTTTCAAACTATGTTCCAAGTCACTGCAAAAAGTGAAGGACTATTTACATTATTTACTATTTATAATACAAACTATACTGTATAAATGCAACATCATGCAAAATAAATCGTTTTTGGTTACAGATGCCGTTTGAGAAATTCACTATCACAGTCACCCACGGTGAATTTATTATTTGTACGAATGTGTTTCATAATTGGTGGCCTAACCAAGACTGTAGCATGTGGAGCACTTTAGTATTTAGCTACCGTTACAAAAAAAGTCACACTTTATTTTAAGGTCCAATTCTCACTATTAACTAACCATTAACTATGACTTTTGCCTCAGTACACTCCTAATTTGCTGCTTATTAATAGTTAGTAAGGTAGTTGTTAAGTTTAGGTATCTGGTAGGATTAGAGATGCAGAATATGGCAAAATGCTAGTAATATGCATGCTAATAATCAACTAGTTAATAATGCGAATTGGTTCCTAAACTAAAGTGTTACCAAAGAAGGTTATTCTACAGGGCTGTTAGTATAATTCGTAAAACTAATAAATAAGAGAATATACTTTTAGTCTACTTTTTATATGACATATACTTAGTGAAGTTATACTTAAGTTTACTTGGCTTGTATACGGACAAGTTAACAGAAAAGTTTATTTGGCCTATACTTGTACTTAATCTTATGATCAAGATATACTTCAAATATGATTTCATATTCTAAGTTTGCTTAGCTTGTAGTTTTGTTTACTCTTTTGACAGCGTAATCTATGTGTCACTATAGCATACGTTTTCCATACTATCGCATAATATTGTTAAAGTTTATAGTAATAAGTCAGCATTTTGCTAGAATAACTTAATAGTAGGCCTACATTGGTGGAACTGAACCTAATCTTTTTTTTTTGTACAGACGGATAAACATTTGGTTGATTTTATTGGAAATTCTTCCATAGTGTGAATAAACTATAAGTATGATGTTGGTTTAATAAAAATGTACTAACAGTACATTGATTTTAGTATACTTTCTACACGAAACTTAGAAAATATGAACTTTACTCAAGTTTACTTATAAATACAATAAATTATTTTAGTATAAAATAAAATGAAATGAAAGTCTACTTTTATTTAAGAGTAATGGTAGCCATGTGAAATAAAATTAGGCTTTGAAAATCATGTTTTCCAGAAGTGCTACTCATTTTTTTCAGTGTAATCCATCTTAATTGAGGGGAAATTCCTGAGTGCACCTTTAACATCCGTTGGCAATCTCTCTTTTTATAGTAAGTACAATACATTTAGTGGGATCCAGATAGTCCAGTCCAGTCCAGGAAGTGTTATTATCATCTTTTACAGTAAACTGGCTGCTAGACCACTTTTGTGGGAGTGTCACTTCCAACAAGACATGAGATCATTGCATTGCAAAATCCTGTTAACAGCCCTAAATAATTTCACCTTCATACCTGTTCCAAAGGTCGTCGTCTTCCCCTCCCCAGCCCCAGAATGCATTGGGAAAGCCGTTTATCTTTCTGAACTGCTCCACGGTGAGTCCACTCACACCACCAAAGAACTCCTCATAGGGAAGCCTGCATGTTCAAAGAGATTCACGATCAAATATCATTCATAATTCATACACAGACCGAACAACATTTCAAAATCACACGTGGAGAAAACAGCGTTTTAGGAAAACTTACATGTAAGAGTACTTGTTGAGTTTGACCGCAAAGTGTCTTGGCATTTCACCACAACCATAGTAGTTGCGGTCATTTTCCAGAATGTGGTCAACATCGTGAAATATTACACAATCCCAGTTCAAGTCCTTCATGGCCTCTTTGAAACCGACATTAAACAGCATGGCACGATTGAACGGTTCATTTCCAGCCTGTGGACACACACAAACATTGATTTAACTTCCTTTCCTTTACCTCTTACCATTACTTAAAAAATATTTTACAATGAAATAGGACTGATTTAGTGCTGCTCATGATAATGGCAGCTTGCAGTAACACATTCACAGAAGTTGAGCTGAATTAATAGTAATGTGTTGTGCATAAATGTGACCCTGGACCACAAAACCAGTCATTAGTGTACATTTCTCGAAATTGAGATTTATACATCATCTGAAAGCTGAATAAATAAGCTTTCCATTGATGTATGGTTTGTTATGATAGGACAATATTTGGCTGAGATACAACTATTTGAAAATCTGGAATCTGAGGGTGCAAAAAAATCTAAATATTGAGAAAATCGCCTTTAAAGTTGTCCAAATGAAGTTCTTAGCAATACATATTACTAATCAAAAATTAAGTTTTGATATATTTACGGTAGGAAATTTACAAAATATCTTCATGGAACATGATCTTTACTTAATATCCTAATGATTTTTGGCATAAAAGAAAAATGGATAATTTTGATCCATACAATGTATTTTTGGCTATTGCTACAAATATACCCCAGCGACTTAAGACTGCTTTTGTGCTCCAGGGTCACAAATAATTTGTAAAACCAATCTTATGTTCTGCTGTGTTTCAGTGGGACAATTTAGAATAATTTGACAAATGGTGTGACAGATATTCTGGATAGCATACTACACAAACAGTTTTTGCAGTATACAAATTTTTACAGTAGCTGTAAAAATAATTTGTATACTTGAGCCACACAAGGTTATACAGTGTGATAGCTTTCTTTTTCTGACCTGTTCAATGACGTAGAAACCGAACTGCAGTCTCTGCCTCTGAAGCGCTGGGATCAGATGTCGGAAAAGTATGGGAAGGTGCTCGTGGCGATTACGGAAAGGAACCAAGATGGCCACCTGAAACACATCAACATAGGAAAATGATTGCAAAAAAATTAAGAAATATCAGTTCTCTGTGTCAAAGATCCCCAAAGTTCAGCATTTTACCACATTTCTATTACTGCTACAATATCTAAGATGCATTTGTATGTGTGTGTCAGGGCTCGGTGATAAATATTGTTATCAACAATTTTTTTTTTTTCACACACAACACAACATAATATCCAAAATACAACAAAACAACAGACACATACTCAACATCTCAAGGTCCAATCAAAAGGGAGGGGGAGAGGGAAGGACAACAAGAACACCAAAGTTACTCCTTTATACAATCACGTATGTCCAACAAAAAACACTGCCAAGCATCAATGGTCGAGGGCCTGGCCCCACCAACTCGCGCCGTTGTACATTCACATGACACTATTTGCAGGAGGCTACGGATCCAATATGTTTTTCTACACATGTGTGGTGTAAACCAGTTCTGTATTATTGTCTTCTTCGCAGCTGTAAAACCAGCAAACAACATTCTCTTTTGCATTGAACTAATACAGAGACCAGAATCATCATTAAGAAGACACAAACTTGGGTTAACAGACCAATCAATTCTCAGTAATGATGACAAAACCAGGTTTACATGTGTCCATAGACTGATGACGACAGGACACTCCCAAAACATATGCAGAAAAGTGCCTGATGATGTAGTGTTACATATATGGCAGTTCAAATTTGACTGTAGTTTCATTTTAAATCTTTTGTAAGGAGTTATGTATGCTCTATGAATGACTTTGAAGTGAATAAGACGATGAGCCAGATTTTTAGATGTTAAGCTGAGATTAGACCACACTCTGTCCCAGTCGACAGATAAATTAAGATCAGATAATTCCCTATTCCAAATAGTTTTAATAGAAAGAGGTTTTGTAATACAATCAATAATTTTATTATATATTAAGGAAACAGATGGCCGACCAGCAGATGGTGCAATCCAGTCCCGCATAGGATGAGAGGAAATAGAAGAAGACCAAGGAACGCCATACGCTTTGAGAGCAGAACGTAATTGAAGAAAGACAAAGTATGTGGATGCTGGTAGACAAAATTTGGTTCTTAATGTCTGAAATGAACAGAGGCCCTGGTTATCATACATATCACCGCACGTGTTTACAGGCTCGGTGATAAATATTGAATATTTAAAGATATGTTTGATGTCCTTTTTTTCGACATTTTGAAAATATCCAATATTGTAAATATCTTTGTGATTTTAGCACACTTTCTATTACATGTTTTTTAAAGATTGTCCCAGTGTTGTATCTGATTTAAAATTCACAAATGCTAAAGGAATTAATGGATACTTAAATAAATAAAATACTGATAACAGTTTGATTCATTTCAGATTAGATGATTAAACTGCTTCTTTTCACTGTCCCATATGTGTTTTAAATTGTCTTAGAAATATATATTTTTTATGTTAGGTTACGTATAACATTTTGTGTATTACTATATCGAAGCATGTTAACAAAATTACATTTGATTAAAAAAATATTCTTCTATATTCTTCTATAAAATATTCATTTTAATTTGGCAACAACTGTTTTCAACAGAAGCATTTAAACCCAAATAAAAACTTTGGTAACACTTTAGAATAGGGAACACTTATTCACTATTAACTACGACATTTCCCTCAATAAATTCATAATTTGCTGCTTATTAATAGTTAGTGCGGTAGTTGTTAAGTTTAGGTATTGGGTATGATTAGGGATGTAGAATAAGGTCATGTAGAATAAGGCATTAATATGTGCTTAATTACTACTAATAAATGGCTAATATTCTAGTAAAATGCATGCTAATAAGCAACTAGTTAAGAAACCCTAAAATAAAGTGTTACCGCAACTTTTATGAACGCTGGGTCCCAGTGTGCTTATAACCACACAAAGAGAAGCGAATAACAGGTTTTTAAAAAAATAACAGACTCAACCCATCTTGCAACATAGCTTTTTGTGAAGAAAACTTTCTGTACCTCAGACCACAACCAAAAAAAAAAAAAAAAGAAGAACCAGGTAAGAGATAGCTTCAGTTTTTATGACGCACCTTCCAACGTGGGAGACAGTCGTGTGGTTTCCAGTGGCCCCCGAGTGACAAACTTGAATCTGCCTTCTTGAGTAGTCTCTCAACCTTGTTTAGAGCGATCTCACTCATGTTCACCTTCATCTTGCCCTCTGACAGACAGGAAGAGAGAGCATGCATATCATTAGAACAGCTGCCGTCGATCATACCAGTATTTATGTGAGCTTTGTAAGCACATTACAGCTAACGCCACCAGAAACAACGCTGCACAAGCTCGATTCCAAAACCAGTTTCACATTTATTTTTTTATTTGGTAGCCATTTAATATTTAACGTCAGTTCGTTATTTTGAAATAACCCCCTTCAGGGTGAGATAAGATGATTATCTGGTTTTGTCACTGTACGCATTCTTTCATCAACAAACACAAAGTGCAACCTGATTCACTCAGGAAATGACTCTTAGGAGCTTTAACAGCTCATTCGCTGAATTGGTCATATAGTGCTTCTGAAGTGTGTTTCCTCAAAAGTACCAAAATAAACATTAAGTTCAAGCACTTACTCATGGAGGGCAGTTTCTCCGGGCAGATCTGATCAGGTTTGTACGTGAAGCCCACCGGGAGGTAAGGAGTGGTGGGAACATCTGTCTCACTTACGTTAAACTCGTATGTATAGTCTAGAAAATAAGAGAATCACACATTCATACAGCAATACATTACAAACATCCCACACTGCAAAAAATTAATTTCTCACTTCCTTTTGTCTTGTTTCCAGCCAAAATATCTTTCTATCTAAATCTATCTAAAAATTATTGTCTTGTTTTCAGAAAAAATCTGCAAATCGGGTAAGCAAAATAATCTTATTTCAAACAGGAGACAAGATTATTTTTCTTACCCCATTGGCAGATTATTTTGCTTGTTTCAAGCAAAATCTCACTTATTTTGACTAATTTTTTTCTCAAAACAAGACAATAATTTTTACTTGTCTAGAAAATCCATCTTGATTTAAGAATTTTTAGATATTTTGGCTGGAAACAAGACAACAAATCTATGTAAGAAAAGCAATTTTAGCAGTATCTTCCAGAGATCCAGCAGTTCTTTTCTTCTTTTCTTTTTTCTGTGAGACCACATACTTCATAAACCCTGGTGTAATCCCACCCTGGATTTTGCAGAGATGTTTGGGGTTTCCCATGAAAACGCCCTCTTTTGGTTTTGTAGTTATACGTTTACTAGTGTACATTCAAAAACACAATGCAAACATGTTTTATATACTTCTTATTAAAGATTTTCACTAAATCACTGTTGAATGAATGAATGAATGAAGCATTTATATAGCGCTTTATTGTGTATTGTTGTACACCCAAAGCGCTTTACAATCATATAGGGGGGTCTCTCCTCAAACCACCACCAGTGTGCAGCATCCACTTGGATGATGCGACGGCAGCCACAGCACAACGGTGCCAGTGCGCTCACCACACACCAGCTACTGGTGGAGAGGAGAGAGAGATAGAGCCAATCAAGTGGATTGCAAAGTATGTTAAAGCTATTGGCTAAAGAGTCTTCCTGCAAAACCGTGCTGTTTCCGGTGGGTCTCAGAAGGATGTAACGCCTTCACTTCCTGAGGAAATGTCACTTGACGGGATGTTGTATAGGAAGCAAGATTAGTGGTGTGTTCTCTGTTCTTCAGAGCGTTTCGTACCTGTGCCGTTGACGTTGTAGGCACTACGGACCATCTGCTCAAGAACCTGAACTCCCATATTCCTCACATTCTGACGGATCTGGATCCCACGGGCCTGGACCATGAACACGTACTCGTTAACTGAGAGAGAAAAAGAGAGAGCTATTATCATCAGAATAACTACATACACACTGACACAACACATAATGATTATGCCCTCAGTCTGCAGCTGGTGTGAGATTGGCAGGTTTAACATTTGTGCCATTTTCTAAAGGACCATCAGCATGGTTTTTCAGCTGCAAAAACAAACAACAAGAGAGAAGAATGTTTTCTGGAGAGAAAATTAATATTTCACTATAAAATGTTCTTTCTCATGTTATGTAGACCAAAAATGAGATGATAAGAAGGATTTTCATCCTGCACTTTTCCCATATATAAGTGAATGGGGCCTAGATGCACACACACACACACACACACACACACACACACACACACACACACACACACACACACACACACACACACACACACACACACACACACCATAACAGTAGTCCACACAACTGCAGTCATAATACTGTACAATATACAGTATAATAATTATGGACATATATTGTCATTCTTTTTACACTTGCTGCCAAATACAACAACTGTAGAGCTGAACAAATCTGTTATGATTGAGTGAGAATACCACAGGCCCTGTGTTTAATAGATTTCACACACTTTAACATGCTGTAAAAGAACAACCTTATTTTCAGGCATTAATGTTTATTTTTTGCATCAACAAGATAAAATGTGTGCTAGCCTACAGTGCTGGACTCTGTCCTTCACGAGTGTGTGTGTGTGTGTGTGTGTCCTGCACAGTCACAAGGCCGTGCTGATAAAGCAGAAAACAATGGCTCTTTATGTGCTGATAGGACCGTCCCTCAGATAACCCACACATCTTTATGCTCACACACTAACTGAGTGTGTGTGTGTGTGTGTGTGTGTGTGTGTCATGTGTGCATCTTTAGAACAGTTTTATAACTGAGCAATTCCTCCCTTGAACACTACACCCATTTACTGTACATGACCACAAACCTAATTTCATACGGAAGCACTGGGATAATGGGTGGTACATGGATGTGGTTAATAATGGATTCTCGGTTTCTTTCTTTTTTTCATACACAGACATGCTACAATAGATTTGTTCATGTTGAGCACATCTAAAACCTTCTCAAGGCATATCTTCTCAATATATACGAGCTGCTGTAAAGCCACACACACACACTGACACACACACACACACACACACACACACACACACACACACACACAGGAATCTTAGGAATGTATGCCCACCTTAAGCTCTGATTACTCAGTCATGTGTGTGTGTGTGTGTGTGTGTGTGTGTGTGTGTGTGTGTGTGTGTGTGTGTCATTGCTCTGTGTGACTAATGCAGCTATATGGAAAACAACACTAGGTAGAGATTATGTAATTCAGAATTTTCCCTACAAACATTTAAGATGAATCATATACTGTAAATACTGTACCATTTTGCACATTCCCAAAACATTATAACATTATGTTTTGAATGATGCAGTAAAATAAGCCGAGTCTAAAACAACATCAAAACATTTTAAAAGATCTAATCTGTGACTCTTTCTAATGGAATGATTAGATGGTAATTGCATTTGTTAGTGCCTTCTTTTCAAAGCGTAACAGTACACTAAGCTTTTAGCTTAACATTTCATGACCTATAAACTACAGTAAAGAGCATCAGTGAGCTTTTCATTAAGACCAGCACTAAAGCAACAATAAACATCTCCATAAATCTTTATGATTCTGTGTGCCTCATCTCATATCTCACGTATCCTGAATCCTGATGATCTCCACCCAGCTTCTTATCCAAACATTTGTGTAACGCAATATACGTAATTACATTCACGTAAGCATTGTGAGGAGTTTTTTGACTAATATCAGCACACATTTTATGACTCGGTTCGAACGCTCCCATTGATTTATCCTGACATGAACCATCTG